>JAMXBD010002978.1:0-148641 GCA_024138025.1 Combretum micranthum
CAATCTCTTGGTAATGAGCGCCTTTGCACTTCCAACAGGTAACACTACTTCTCCCGGTATTTCCACCTTTTGGCCATTTCAATTGGCTTAACAAATTTCCCTTTCTTAGGAACAGTACTTGTCCCACATTATCATGAATTCTTTTTCCAAAGTTTGCCCCCGTTTCTTATTCTTTCACTTCATATTTCTAGCGCTCGTATCACTCCGCCTTTTCTACCATAGCAGTGAAATCAAAATCTCAAATTCAGTAAGCCTCCTCTGAAAATGGGGCTCTAATCCAGCATAAAAGTTTGCCTTTTTAGTTCATCACTGTCTTTGTATGCGTTAGGGGCAAATTGCAGTAATCGATTGAATTCATGTTCATATTCATCAATTGTCTTACTCCCTTGAGTCAAATTCATTAGATCTGTACTATACTTCGCTTTCAAGCTGCCCGGGAAATATTCTTTCAAAAATTCCTCGTTTGAAAACTTCCCATGCGTTATGGGATGTGGTAATCCTCTCTGCTTCGAATCCCACATATTCTTGCCCTTAATCGCGCAAGTAGGTTCCGTTGGTACCTTAAGTGCTTCAGGTATTCTGAAAACACGTCAAATGATAGACTCAATTCTGACAACCAGTCTTCTGTTCTTCGGTTTTGGCATTCCTAAAGTACCTGTTACACTTTATAAACTCAGGTAAACAAATTCCTTTGTGGTCTCCAAGGTGGTGGAGGTGGTAATTCATGATCATGTCGAGGTGGTCCTTGCACTTCAGCTGCAGATTCAACACGTCTTTCTTGATTTCTCGGTTCTTCCACAGGTGGTTGAACGATGCAACACGTTCCTCATTTCTCCTAGTAGAAACTCGAGGCATAGGTGGTGCCTCGGGAGGTGGTGCTACAGGTGGTATTTGCCCAGCTTGCAAAGCTTGCAAAATTAGGTGTTTGTTGTTGGATTGCTTGCAAATAGTCTCCAAGCGATTAGGTTGTAGTGCTGGTTCCTCATTAGGTGGATTCGTTGGTACTCTTGCAGTTCTTCTCCTTCCACTCTCATTCTCGGTGCTTACTATAAATTGCATATTAATAAGGTAAGTCTCGTTTATTGTAACCATTTCTCATTCAAGTTATTTTTGTTCTTACTGCATTTTTCATGGAGTATCTCATGCATGTGTAAATCTTTCATAATTTAAAAATACACATGATACTTTCCTAACATGAGTATACTTTCTTTACTACTTCACTTACATTTCATACACACATGATAACTTATATATGTACACCAAAACATAAACATACTTGTATTCCATATAGTGCCATATGTACAACATCAAAAATTGCACTAACTATCATCACTAAAACTAAGTACATCACATCATAATAAGTTCCTAGAGTTAGTGCTTTATATACAACATCAAAATTTGCACACAACTATCTATCTATAGATCATCAAAGAACATCACCATAAGTCATACATATTTAGTCTATTTACAACACATAAAACAACATTCTTTCCACTAAAACTCTAGGGGGTGGGTTTTTAAAGTGGTCTCTTGCCCTTATCTCGGGCATCCAACTGTGGGTACTCATCCTGATCACTGGAGTCGCTGTGCTCAACTCGTGGATCTCAACATGCTGTCCGGTGGAGCTAAAACTAAGCTTAGATCATCAAGATGTACTCCTGTGTCCTTTGGAGCTTGTTTACCCTCTGTACTAACACTGTGTCCTCATCACATATCCATCTCCATGTGCGTTCCCTTCCATGTACTTATATTTGCTAAAAAGTGCTATGTGTGAAATCCAAGAATTCTATCCTTGTGGAATTGATGCAGTACTCCCTGTCCTGGTCTTCTTTGTCCTGTCAGTATTTTCTTCCAAATCATACTGGCTAATCCTCTTTTGGTTGATCTCCTTTCCTGTCCACTAACTGGTGATACAGTATCCTGAGTAATATTATGAGAAAAAGTATCACAAAAATCACAATGACTCGGGCGTCAGGCTCAACTGTGGGTATATAGCAGGTCGACTCTGTAGTACTTCCTTAGGAAACCTGCAATTACTAAGATGATAATTATCTATCATCAGTATATGGATCAGTACTACGTACACCCATATGATCATCCCTAAAATCATGAGCATATATCCAACCTTTCCAATATACTCCCATATCCTGAAATCTGGATGAGTCGGCTCATGGAATTTATTGATACTACAAATGCTATATTATCTATTTCTACTGCTCCACCATTCCTACCAACAAACCTTTCAAACCTATAATTAATTCAATAGCAGAACTGGATTCGGGTGTGCTTTCTCCATCAGGAACAACCAATCTCTAAAGAGTGGCCTCAATCCATGTCTCCATTTGCTTAAAATCTGATCCAAGTTTTAGGATTGCTTGCCAATGCTAGATCTTCCACCAAGATCCTCAACCTTCGCCTGTAATCAGTTAAGGTTTTGAAGGTTGCATACTGAACAACCACTTCACATAACAGGTTGCCGGATTAACCTGCACCACAAATAAAATTTGCATGACTAATAATAATCATACAGATTTTATTTTAGGTTTCTTATTTCTACCCAAATCTACCCGTACTATCTTAAATAATTCTATCACTACTATAGGTATACTAATTATGATTTTGTTTAATTTCATCTTTTTCTTATACTTGCAACCACAGCTCTGATACCAAACTAAATCTGTCACGCCGCAATAGTACCCTAGTAGTAATATATATATTATGATATAGCCTGATCTCAGACGATATCAAATACACATATTCATACTAGAATACTTTGGAAAGTGACGTATATTTAACAAAACAGGATCTTTTTGGTTGCGTGATAAGAAACGATGAAAGTAAATAAAATCATAATACCATAATTAAGTGCTACAGTCTGAATAATAACTACTACAAACCATAGAAACTATCTAAGTTCTCAGATAATAAAATTGATGCACTAACATCAATTAATACATATAAATAAAGAAACTATTTTCCTGTTTCCAAAACTCTTCAAGCTTTAGAATCATACGGCTCTAAGCTCCTAGAAGCCACCAACCAAGGCTTAAGTGTCATCCTGTAGGGACTGTAGGAGTGTGAGCATAACCACGGGCTCAGTGAATAACCAAACTTATCACAACAAGCAAGTTATTATCAATCATATGCAATGCATCAATCAAACACATGAACAGTTACAAGTTTGGACAAACCGGAATCCAAACAGGATGGAGATTTACGCCCTCTCATCAGGGTTGAAGGAACGATACTGAATCACCTACCTGGAGAAACTAAGTACACAGGAATCCATAATCCTCACAATTATTATCTCTTTATGTTAATGATGTTTTAAACACTCAGTTCCTGTCTTGTACCTTAGAAACTCCACTAAGTGTTAGCCATTTCACAGCGATACCATGGGCGGCGTCCTTCGTTACCAGTTATTCCATGGAACCGACAGAACAGGTAAACTTGCGTAGAACTAATAGCCCATTGCCTAGAAAAACCAAGTATTACCAAGAACCGAAATTCTAACACGTAATAGGTGTTCGTAAAAACATAATGCAGTTTATGCAAAGCGTGCAATGCATGTCCGTTTCATTTATAGTACCGACAGTTGTTAATCAAGTTTAAGGCGATCATACAATTTACAGACAATCATCAACATATTTCATACAATATTTGTCATACAATAGGATTATCGCTTATATTATGATAATTTGCCATGCAATCATATACCACGCATCACGATGTATCCCAATCCCGCATGCATATCAATTGAATATATACATATTGTTTCAAATGCAACTATACTACAAGCACAAACAATGTAACAAGTCTAAGTTACTCACCTGCTCATACTGATCAGTCGTAGTAATCGACCGGGAAATCCTCGACGGAGTCGAAATTACCTATTAAAATAAAGTACTTGTCAATAATATCTATAAATAGAAAATTAAATTCCTATGAGTGACTAAGTGTCCTAGATCGGTATTTGGTATTATTCCTATGGTTTTTAGCGATTCATTAAAGTAAATAAATTTTTATTGTTTAATTCTTTCAAGTTTCTTTTGAGTATATATATATTATGGAGGATCTTATTTAACTTCCATTTACATCTTAAATTCCGTTATAATTCGTAGAAGTCTTGGCATGTATAACTTTCATGAATTTGTTTGTACCCTTTTCTTGTAGTGTAGGTCTTCTAATCATACTTGTAAAGCTTGTTTTATCAAGCTTTATGTTCATATAAGGTCTTAGAAGCTTTAAACATGCATTTAGACTAGATTAAATGAAGTTTGAGTCTTGTTTTGTTCACTTTGTCCTTCAATCCGAATTTACTATTACCACAATTTTAAGACCTCTAAGTTGTTGTTTTTCTCTTCCAATAATACCTAAACATTCCTAACACATCAAACATCCATCCACTTGAGTTCATCCAAGATTTAACAACTTTTTCCAACCATAAAACTTTCTTCCAATGTTCAAAAATCCATCCTAAGGTCTATTCATAAATTTAACAAGGATAGGTTGTAGTTGAAGCTTACCTTGGAATGGAATGGAAGGAGGTTGTTCAACTTCCTCTTAAAGCAAAAATTAAACCTAGATCAAAGATTAAAGGACGAGTTTCTAACTAATCAACATTAACTATAATACAAGTTCACTAATGTAATCAAATTTTCTCACCTTGATAAGCTAATTCCCTCCTCTTGATCTCTAGGATAACTTAGGATTTTTTATTCGGTTTTGGTTGTTATTGATGAGCTTAGTGTGTGTATATAAGGTATGGAAGTAGGCTAGGGTTTATGGTTGTTCACACAATGTTTTTAAGCTTCTATGTTGAAGGTGGAAATGGAAAAGTGCCGGACGCACTTCGGTTTGCAGCTGGAATTTGAGAGTATTTTTGTGGGGTTTATGAGCTCAAAGTGTGTCTAACTTAGGCTTATATACTTATACTAAGATTAGACTAAGTTTTAGAGGCTTTGGAATTGGTTTTGGACTTGAAAAATGTTTGTAATTGCAGCTGGGATTTTCTACACGAATTTGCAAAGTTGGATGCAAAATTTGACTTGGGTTTGACAGATTTTTGGTGGCTATCTTTAAGGCCTTTAATTATCTTTGTTTGGTAGCTAATTAATGCTATTTATGTGTGTAAAAATAAGAGATCAACTAGTGTAAAAATCGGGTCAAAACTTGTTGAAGTTTGAAGTGTGAAAACTGGAATTTCTTGAACAATTTCACCTTGATTTTTGGACGAATTTTGGATCCGATTTTCTTATTAATTTTTGGTATATGAAGTGTTCATTTGAAGGCTCCTTATTGGTGTTTAATTGGTCCAAATTTCAGCTCATTTAATCCTAGGAATGTTGCAAAAATCGGAGTTGGATTTGGAGATATGTGCTGCTGCAATTGTTGAAATTTTTCCTCTGCTGCAGCTGTCAAGATCCGAATTTGGCTTGGATATTTGGAGTGGTTATGGTATTTTTTGTGTGCTAAAATTCTCCTCATTTATTGTTATTTACATGTGGAGTGTTTTGGTTGGCTTTTGGGTCAATTTCGTTTGAATTTAGAGGCTCAATTTTCGGATCAAACTTGGTCAGCAAAAATCGGGTCTCTGCAGCAGGGATGTTCTTGCTGCTGTATCACGATTTTCTAACTAAATTTGGAGCTGTAATCCTCTTCAATTGGGTTGTAATTCTTGCACATTAATTTTGGGTTATAGGTGTAGCTTTTGGGATGGTTGGGGTGTCATTTTCAGGTTGAAAATCGTTGTAAAAATCGGGTCAAAGTTGGGCCGAAAGTCAGTTGGTTGCAGTGGAGTTTTTCTTGTTGCTGCTGCTCTGTTTTTATCCAAGTGCTCTGTCCCCAGCTGCTTGTGTGCGTGTGTGTGTGGATGGGCGTGTGGAGTGCGTGGATGCTGCTGCTCAGAGGTGCTGATGCTGCCGTGCGTGGAATGGAGCTCGGCCATCCCTGCTGCTGTCTGCGTGGAGTTCTCCGCTGTCCACTGCTGCTCACTCGGAATTCCTGTTGATCGCTCAAAGTTGTGCTGTGTGTTGGATTTTGTTGCACACGTGGGAGTTCCTACTGCTCGGTTGACCCAGCTGTTGGCGCGTGAAGGACTGCTGCTGGTCTGTCTTGTTCGGTTGGTCATCCATGCAGCGCTCGTGGAGGACTTCAGCTGCTTGAGGAAATCAGCGCGCGCGTGGAAGTGAGCTTCAGCTGCTCAACATTCCAGATTTCCCTTCGTGCAGCGGATTGGGAGAAATCCGATTTTTCCTTTTTTATATATATATATATTTAATAGTTATTAACAAAAATATTATTATTAAGAAAATAAATTATTCGCATATATCTATACTCGTTATATTTACGTTTTATCGAGTTAAATTATTTAAGTTACTAAAACACTTTAAATTATTTGTATTTTCAAATTTTTAGTTAAAACTTCACACGATTAATTATTTTTAGTATTTTTAACTTACGTGATTAAATTTTCAAACTCGATGAATTAAATTAGGAACCAAGTCCTAATAAATTTAGAATTTCCTAACAATTAAACAGCGGGTTCGAAATTTTCTTTTTAGTTCTAAGTTGATAATTATTGTTCAGTATTAGTGTTTGTTTGTATTTATAATCTATTGTTTTATACCGATAAGCTCTATAAATAAACTGTATCTTATCGGTTTCGAAATTTTAAACTATTTCTAGTTATATCTTGAATTATCAGTTCAAGATACGAAATCTCGTTTTTGGTATCTATTAAGGTCGAGAAAATTTTTATTCGGGTTTTTCAAACTAGAAATGAGTTTATCACAACTCATAGTCTATTCTAGGATTTCTATCGGTTTCTAAATTCACTATCTAATTTTGTTTTCTATTTTACTACTGTATACTATTGTGAAAATTTCGGGGTTTACATCCTCCCCCCCTTAAAATAAGCTTTGTCCTCAAAGCTTGATACGTACCTGATGATTCAAACAGATTAGGATAATTCTTCCGAACTTCATCTTCAACTCCCAAGTCATTTCTTCCGTTCGGGGATCCCATAAAACTTTAACATATCTGATTTCCTTGTTTCTAAGAGTCTGTACTTTACTGTCCATTATTCGAACAGGTTGTTTCTCATATGTCAAGTTCTCCTTCAACGGAATTGGTTCCAACTCAACCACTTTATCTGGATGGAGACATATTTCCTCAGAACTGATACATGAAACACGTTATGTATACCAGACAGATTCGGAGGTAAAGCCAATCGATAGGCTAAATCTCCTACCCTATCCAAAATTTCAAAAGGTCCAATATATCGAGGACTTAATTTTCCTTGATTTCGTCCACGATGAAGACTCTTGATCGGGTTCACTTTAAGGTATACATGATCTCCTTCTTTGAATTCCAATTCCCGTCTCTTCATATCTGCCCAACTCTTTTGTCGATCTTGAGCTTCTTTCATCTTTTGTTTTATCACTGCCACCTTATCTATTGTTTCTTGTACCATTTCAGGTCCAACTGCGATTCTCTCTAAATTGTCCCAAAATAATGGTGATCTACACTTGCGACCATACAGTGCTTCATATGGCGGCATTCCGATACTAGAATGTAACTGTTATTATACGCGAATTCCACCAAAGGTAAGTGTTGATCCCAATTTCCTTTAAATTCCAATATACAAGACCTTAGCATGTCTTCCAAAGTCTGTATAGTCCTTTCCGTTTGTCCATCGGTTTGGGGATGATAAGCGGTACTGAACTTTAACTGCGTCCCTAACGCTTTCTGCAATCCATTCCAAAATCTGGAAACAAAGCGTGGATCTCTATCCGATACTATGCTAGCTGGTATTCCATGTAATCGAACAATCTCTTTAAGATATATCCGTGCTAGCTTTTCCAGTGGATACGTCATATTGATGGGTATAAAATGTGCTGATTTAGTAAGTCTATCCACGATAACCCATACAGTCATGTCCACTACTCGTCTTAGGTAATGAACATACAAAGTCCATAGAGATCTGATCCCATTTCCATTCAGGAATTGGTAATGGCTTCAACAATCCTCCCGGCTTTTGGTGTTCAGCTTTAACCCGTTGACATATCTCACATCTAGCCACAAATTCCGCTACATCCTTTTTCATCCCGTTCCACCAATATGCACTTTTCAATTCTTGATACGTTTTCGTTTCTCCAGGATGAACAGTATATCCGGAATTATGTGCTTCTTGCATCAACTTCTGCTTTAACTCTGATTTATGGGGAACACACAGTCTGTTGCCCATTCTAAGGATTCCTTCATCATCAACTCGGAAATCCTTATATTTATCTTGTGATATCTCTTGGATAATCCTTTGAAATTCCACATCTTCCTTTTGAGCTTCTTTGATCTGTTGAAGTAAAGTGGGTTCCAAAATCAGATTTCCAAGTTCAGCTTCAAAACCTTGCATTGTGAATCCTAAACTCATCCTTTCAAATTCTTGATGAGTTCTTTTTGCTCAGTCAGCATTGAGGCTACTTCACCATAGTTTTTCCGACTCAAAGCATCAGCGACGGCGTTCATTTTTCCTGGGTGATAATTGATACCCAAATCATAATCCTTTATTAGCTCCAACCATCGTCGTTGCCTCATGTTCAATTCTTTTTGTGTGAATATATACTTCAAACTTTTATGATCAGTATAAATTTCACACCTTTGACCATATAAATAGTGTCTCCAAATTTTGAGTGCAAAAACAATGGCAGCTAGTTCCAATCATGAGTAGGGTAGTTCATCTCATGGGGTTTCAACTGCCTGGATGCATATGCTATTACTTTTCCATTCTGCATTAATACACATCCCAAACCATTTTTGGACGCATCACTATATATAACATATGGGTCATGATCATTGGGTAAGACCAATATTGGTGCTGACACTAATCTCTTCTTCAATTCTTGGAAACTTTCTCCCGCTTTTCATTCCATTCAAATTTTCATTTTTCTTTGTCAACTGTGTTCAATGGTCTTGCAATTGTTGAGAAATCCCGTACAAATTTCCGATAGTATCCAGCTAAACCCAAGAAACTTCTGATTTCAGTAACTGTCTCAGGTCTTTTCCATTCCACGATGGCTTTGACCTTTGCAGGATCTACTGAAATTCCTTCTCCAGACACGATGTGTCCAAGAAAAGATATGCTCTCAAGCCAAAATTCACACTTTGACAATTTAGCATATAATTTATTATCCCTCAAAATCTGCAATACATTCCTCAAATGCTCCTCATGCTGCTCCTCTGATGGTGAATATACCAATATATCATCTATAAACACAATACACAAATATCCAACAGTGGTCGAAAAATCCGATTCATCAAATCCATAAATACCGCAGGTGCATTAGTCAGTCCGAATGGCATAACCAAAAATTCATAGTGGCCATACCGTGTTCGAAATGCAGTCTTAGGTATATCTTCTGTCTTGATTCGAATTTGGTGATATCCAGATTTGAGATCAATACGGGAAAATATTTTTGCTCCACGTATTGATCAAACAAATCATCAATTCTTGGTAATGGATACTTGTTTTTGATGGTTACCTTGTTCAATTCCCTATAATCAATACAGAGTCTTAATGAACCATCTTCTTTTTAACAAACAGCACCGGGGCTCCCCATGGAGATACACTGGGTCTGATGAATCCTTTATCCATCAATTCCTGCAATTGCACTTTTAATTCCTTCAATTCTACAGGTGCCATTCGATACGGAGCTTTTGATACTGGTTCTGTTCCAGGCATCAAATCAATGGAAAATTCCACTTCTCTTTGTGGAGGTAAACCAGGTAATTCTCTGGAAATACATCTGGATATTCGCACACAGTTCTTATAGTATGAATATCAAGTTTCTCTGGTTCTCCATTAACAGCTCCTAAAATAATTTCACCCAACTTCTCGGTGCCATCATCATCAACTTCAATGGTTGTTAATTTGACTCCTTTGTCTCGAAGTGTTTCTCCTTGGTACTCCTTTCTTTCTCCTTGACAATTATAAAGGATACCATCTTGAGACGACAATCGATCTTAGCTTTTGTGGCAGCTAACCAAGTCATTCCCAAAATAACTTCATTTTATGCAGATCCACTACAATTAGATCAACAATTGATCCTTGATTCCCAATCTGTATTGGGCATTCTTTCACTATCTCCTGAGTCATAACCATTCCTCCAGTAGGTGTACTGATCCTAACCTTTATTCATAGCTTCACATGTTAGACCTAATTGTCTGGCTAATACAGTGTCTATAAATGAATGTGTCGCGCCGGTGTCAAATAGAGCGTACACCGAATGGTCTTTCACTTGTATTGTGCCTATTTATCAATTATACATTACATGTTATTTAAGACTTATAAAAGCATTAATTGTGCATCTAAAGTGTTTGTGTCTCATACTATTGCTTTAAACATAATAACATACCTGCAATGAGTCCGGTATCATCTAAATCAGCTTCCTCCCAAATGTTTTCAGTATCATCCTCCTCTATCTCCTCTTCATCAACTGGAGTTCCGTGCATAGCATAGATTCTGGCTGCTCCAGTATTTTTGTTAGTACTGGCATTGCCTTCTTTCTGACTTCTGGCTCCAACAACTCCTTTAGATTGTGATGATCCTGCTCCAGTATTCCTTTGAGGACAGTAAGTTGCTATATGACCTATCTTCTTACAGATAAAGCAGGTCGCACTTCCTGTTTTTGGACACTTGGCAGCATGATGTCCACTTTCACCACAATAAAAGCATTTATGTTGCAGATATGGGCAATCTCTTGGATAATGAGCGCCCTTGCATTTCCAACAGGTAACATTACTTCTCCCGGTATTTCCACTTTTGCATTTCCAATTGGCTTAACAAATTTCCCTTTCTTAGGAACAGTACTCGTCCCACATTATCATGAATTCTTTTTCCAAAGTTTGCCCCCGTTTCTTATATCTTTCTACTTCATATTTTCTAGCGCGTTCTATCACTCGCGCCTTCTCTACCATAGCAGGAAATCAATAATCTCAAATTCAGTAAGCCTCCTCTGAAAATGGGGCTCTAATCCAGCCATAAAAGTTTGCCTTTTTAATTCATCACTGTCTTTGTATGCGTCAGGGGCAAATTGCAGTAGCCGATTGAATTCATGTTCATATTCATCAATTGTCTTACTCCCTTGAGTCAAATTCATTAGATCTGTACTATACTTCGCTTTCAAGCTGCCCGGGAAATATTCTTTCAGAAATTCCCGTTTGAAAACTTCCCACGTTATGGGATGTGGTAATCCTCTCTGCTTCGAATCCCACCATATTCTTGCCCTTAACCGCAGCAAGTAGGTTCCGTATGGTACCTTAAGTGCTTCAGGTATCTGAAACACGTCAAATGATCGCTCAATTTGCGACAACCATCTTCTGCTTCTTCCGGTTTTCCCGGCATTCCCTCAAAGTACCTGTTACACTTTATAAACTCAGGTAACAAATTCCTTTGTGGTCTCCAAGGTGGTGGAGGTGGTAATTCATGATCATGTCGAGGTGGTCCTTGCACTTCAGCTGCAGATTCAACACGTCTTTCTTGATTTCTCGGTTCTTCCACAGGTGGTTGAACCGATGCAACACGTTCCTCATTTCTCCTAGTAGAAACTCGAGGCATAGGTGGTGCCTCGGGAGGTGGTGCTACAGGTGGTATTTGCCCAGCTTGCAAAGCTTGCAAAATTAAGGTGTTCTGTTGTTGGATTGCTTGCAAAATAGTCTCCAAGCGATTAGGTTGTAGTGCCGGTTCCTCATTAGGTGGATTCGTTGGTACTCTTGCAGTTCTTCTCCTTCCACCTCTCATTCTCGGTGCTCTACTATAAATTGCATATTAAATAAGGTAAGTCTCGTTTATTGTAACCATTTCTCATTCAAGTTATTTTTGCTTCTTACTGCATTTTTCATGGAGTATCTCATGCATGTGTAAATCTTTCATAATTTAAAAATACACATGATACTTTCCTAACATGAGCATACTTTCTTTACTACTTCACTTACATTTACATACACACATGATAACATATATATATGTACACCAAAACATAAACATACTTGTATTCCATATTAGTGCCATATGTACAACATCAAAAATTGCACTAACTATCATCACTAATACTAAGTACATCACATCATAATAGAGTTCCTAGAGTTAGTGCTTTATATACAACATCAAAATTTGCACTAACTATCTATCTACTAGATCATCAAAAGAACATCACCATAAGTCATACATATTTAGTCTATTTACAACACATAAAACAACATTCTTTCCACTAAACTCTCTAGGGGGTGGGGTAAAGTGGTCTCTTGCCCTTATCTCGGGCATCCAACTGTGGGTACTCATCCTGATCACTGGAGTCGCTGCTGCTCAACTCGTGGATCTCAACATGCTGTCCAGGTGGAGCTAAACTAAGCTCAGATCCATCAAGCTGTACTCCCTGTGTCTTTGGAGCTTGTTTACCTCATGCACTAACACTGTGTCCTCACCACATATCCATCCTCCATGTGGCGTTCCCTTCCATGTATTATATTGCAAAAGCTATGTGTGAAATCCAAGAATTCTAATCCTTGTGGAATTGATGCAGTACTCCCTGTCCTGGTCTTCTTTGTCCTGTCAGTATTTTCTTCCAAATCAATACTGGCTACTCCTCTTTTGGTTGATCTCCTTTCCTGTCCACTAACTGGTAATACAGTATCCTGAGGAATATTAGGAGAAAAAGTATCACAAAAACCACAAGGACTGGCGTCAGGCTCAACTGTGGGTATAATAGCAGGTCGACTCTGTAATACTTCCTTAGGAAACCTGCAATTACTGAGATGTACATCATCCACTCATCAGTATATGGATCAGTACTACGTACACCCATATGATCATCCCTAAAATCATGAGCATATATCCAACCTTTGCCAATATACTCCCATATCCTGAAATCTGGAAGAGTCGGCCTCATGGAATTTATTGATACTACAAATGCTATATTATCTATTCTACTGCTCCACCATTCCTACCAACAAACCTTTCAAACCTATAAATTAATTCAATAGCAGAACCTGGATTCGGGTGTGCTTTCTCCATCAGGAATAACCAATCTCTAAAGAGTGGCCTCAATCCATGTCTCCATTTGCTTAAAATCTGATCCAAGGTTTGAGGATTGCCTGCCAATGCTAGTCTTCCACCAAGATCCTCAACCTTCGCCTGTAATCAGTTAAAGTCTCTAAAGGTTGCATACTGAAAACCAACCACTTCACATAACAGGTTGCCGGATTAACCTGCACCACAAATAAAATTTGCATGACTAATAATAATCATACAGATTTTATTTTAGGTTCTTAATTCTACCCAAATCTACCCTACTAATCTTAAATAATTCTATACTACTATAGTATACTAATTATGATTTTGTTTAATTTCATCTTTTTCTTATACTTGCAACCACAGCTCTGATACCAACTAAATCTGTCACGCCCCAATAGTACCCTAGTAGTAATATATATATTATGATATAGCCTGATAATCCAGACGATATCAAATACACATATTCATACTAGAACTACTTTGGAAAGTGACGTATATTTAACAAAACAGGATCTTTTTGGTTGCGTGATAAGAAACGATGAAAGTAAATAAAATCATAATACCATAATTAAGTGCTACAGTCTGAATAATAACTATTACAAACCATAAAACTATCTAAGTTCTCAGATAATAAAATTGATGCACTAACATCAATTAATACATATAAATAAAGAAACTATTTTCCCTGTTTCCAAAACTCTTCAAGCTTTAGAATCATACCGGCTCTAAGCTCCTAGAAGCCACCAACCAAGGCTTAAGTGTCATCCTGTAAGGACTGTAGGAGTGTGAGCATAACCACGGGCTCAGTGAATAACCAGACTTATCACAACAAGCAAGTTATTATCAATCATATGCAATGCATCAATCAAACACATGAACAATTACAAGCTTGGACAAACCGGAATCCAAACAGGATGGAGATTTACGCCCTCTCATCGGGGTTGAAGGAACCGATACCTGAATCACCTACCCAGGAGAAACTAAGTACACAGGAATCCATAATCCTCACAATTATTATCTCTTTATGTTAATGATGTTTTAAACACTCAGTTCCTGTCTTGTACCTTAGAAACTCCACTAAGTGTTAGCCATTTCACAGCGATACCATGGGCGGCGTCCTTCGTTACCAGTTAGTTCCCATGGAACCGACAGAACAAGGTAAACTTGCGTAGAACTAATAGCCCATTGCCTAGAAAAACCAAGTATTACCAAGAACCGAAATTCTAACACGTATAGGTGTTCGTAAAAACATAATGCAGTTTATGCAAATCGTGCAATGCATGTCCGTTTCATTTATAGTACCGACAGTTGTTAATCAAGTTTAAGGCGATCATACAATTTACAGACAATCATCAACATATTTCATACAATATTTATCATACAATAGGATTATCGCTTATATTATGATAATTTGCCATGCAATCATACACCACGCATCACGATGTATCCCAATCCCGCATGCATATCAATTGAATATATACATATTTATTCAATTGCAACTATACTACAAGCACAAACAATGTAACAAGTCTAAGTTACTCACCTGCTCATACTGATCAGTCGTAGTAATCGACCGGGAAATCCTCGACGAGTCGAAATTACCTATTAAGATAAATATTGTCAATAATATTATAAATAGAAATTAAATTCCTATGAGTGACTAAGTGTCCTAGATCGGTATTTGGTATTATTCCTATGGTTTATAGCGATTCTTAAAGTAAATAAATTTTTATTGTTTAATTCTTCAAGTTTCTTTTGAGTATATATATTATGGAGGATTTATTTAACTTCCATTTACATCTTAAATTCCTTATAATTTGTAGAAGTCTTGGCATGTACAATTTCTATAAATTGTTTCATACACTTTTCTTGTATAAAGGACTTCTAATCATGCTTGTAAAGTTTGTTTTATCAAGCTTTATGTTCATATAAGGTCTTAGAAGCTTTAAACATGCATTTAGACTAGATTAATGAAGTTTGAGTCTTGTTTTGTTCACTTGTCCTTCAATCCGAATTTACTATTACCACAATTATAAGACTTCTAAGTTGTTGTTTTTCTCTTCCAACAATACCTAAACATTCCTAAACATCAAACATCCATCACTTGAATTCATCCAAGATTTGCAACTTTATCAACCACAAAACTTTCTTCAAATGCTCAAAAATCCATCCTAAGGTCTATTCATAAATTTAACAAGGATAGGTTGTAATTTGGAGCTTACCTTGGATTGGATGGAAGGAGGTTGTTCAACTTCCTCTTAAAGCAAGAATTAAACCTAAATCAAAGATTAGAATGAGTTTCTAACTAAACACATTAACTAAATACAAGTTCACTAATGTATCAAATTTTCTCACCTTGACAAGCTAATTCCTCCTCTTGACCTCTAGGATGACTTAGGATTTTTTGATTCGGTTTTGGTTGTTATTGATGAGCTTAGTGTGTGTATATAAGGTATGGAAGTAGGCTAGGGTTTATGGTTGTTCACACAATGTTTTTAAGCTTCTATTTGAAATGGAAAAAATGGAAAAAGTGCTGGACGCACTTGGGTTTGCAGCTGGAATTTGAGAGTGTTTTTGTGGGGTTTATGAGCTCAAAGTGTGTCTAACTTAGGCTTATATACTTATACTAGGATTAGACTAAGTTTTAGAGGCTTTGGAGTTGGTTTTGGACTTGAAAAATGTAATGCAGCTGGATTTCTACACGAATTTGAAATTGGATGCAAATTTGACTTGGTTTGACAGATTTTGTGGCTATCTTTGAGGGCTTTAATTATCTTTGTTTGGTAGCTAATTAATGCTATTTATGTGTGTAAAAATAAGAGATCAACTAGTGTAAAAATCGGGTCAAAACTTGTTGAAGTTTGAAGTGTGAAAACTGAATTTCTGGAACAATTTCACCTTGATTTTTGGACGAATTTGGGATCCGATTTTCTTATTAATTTTTGGTATGAAGTGTCCATTTGAAGGCTCCTTATTGGTGTTTAATTGGTCAAAATTTCAGCTCATTTAATCCTAGGAATGTTGCAAAAATCGGAGTTGGATTTGGAGATATGTGCTGCTGTAATTGTTGAAATTTTCCTCTGCTGCAGCTGTCAAGATCCGAATTTGGCTTGGATATTTGGAGTGGTTATGGTTGTTTTTGTGTGCTAAAATTCTCCTCATTTATTGTTATTTACATGTGGAGTGTTTTGGTTGGCTTTTGGGTTAATTTCGTTTGAATTTAGAGGCTCAATTTTCGGATCAAACTTGGTCAGCAAAAATCGGGTCTCTGCAGTAGGGGATGTTCTTGTTGCTGTATCACGATTTTCTAACTAAATTTGGAGCTGTAATCCTCTTCCAATTGGGTTGTAATTCTTGCACATTAATTTTGGGTTATAGGTGTAGCTTTTGGGATGGTTGGGGTGTCATTTTCAGGTTGAAAATCGTTGTAAAAATCGGGTCAAAGTTGGGCCGAAAGTCAGTTGGTTGCAGTAGAGTTTCTTCTTGTTGCTGCTGCTTGTTTTATCCAAGTGCTCTGTCCCCAACTGCTTGTGTGCGTGTGTGTGTGGATGGGCGTGTGGAGTGCGTGGATGCTGCTGCTCAGAGGTGCTGATGCTGCCGTGCGTGGAATGGAGCTCGGCCATCCCTGCTGCTGCTGTCTGCGTGGAGTTCTCCGCTGTCCACTGCTGCTCACTCGGAATTCCTGTTGCTCGCTCAAAGTTGTGCTGCGTGTTGGATTTTGTTGCACGCGTGGGAGGTCCTGTTGCTCGGTTGACCCAGCTGTTGGCGTGTGAAGGACTGCTACTGGTCTGTCTTGTTCGGTTGGTCATCCATGCAGCGCTCGTGGAGGACTTCAGCTGCTTGAGGAAATCAGCGCGCGCGTGGAAGTGAGCTTCAGCTGCTCAACATTCCAGATTTCCCTTCGTGCAGCGGATTGAGAGAAATCCGATTTTTTCCTTTTTTATATATATATATATTTAATAGTTATTAACAAAAATATTTTTATTAAGAAAATAAATTATTCACGTATATCTATACTCGTTATATTTACGTTTTATCGAGTTAAAATTATTTAAGTTACTAAAACACTTTAAATTATTTGTATTTTCAAATTTTTAGTTAAAACTTCACACGGTTAATTATTTTTAGTATTTTTAACTTACGTGATTAAATTTTCAAACTCGATGAATTAAATTAGGAACCAAGTCCTAATAAAGTTAGAATTTCTTAACAATTATAACAGCAGGTTCGAAATTTTCTTTTTAGTTCTAAGTTGATAATTATTGTTCAGTATTAGTGTTTGTTTGTATTTATAATCTATTGTTTTATACCGATAAGCTCTATAAATAAACTGTATCCTATCGGTTTCGAAATTTTAAAACTATTTCTAGTTATATCTTGAATTATCAGTTCAAGATACGAAATCTCGTTTTTGGTATCTATTAAGGTCGAGAAAATTTTATTCGGGTTTTTCAAACTAGAAATGAGTTTATCACAACTCATAGGTCTATTCTAGGATTTCTATCGGTTTCTAAATTCACTATCTAATTTTCGTTTTCTATTTTACTACTGTATACTATTGTGAAAATTTCTGGGGTTTACATCCTAACTCAAGTGTTAATGTCTTAGGTCCTTAAATGTTGTGTAATTATTGAAAATTCAATTCTCAAAACTTATATATATATATATATTATAAGTTTTTTGTTAAATTAACGAGTCGTTGCTACCACTATAGAAAGTTAGGAGTGGTAGTTTTGTTTTGTTATTTTGTTTTTAGAGTTTGCATCATTAAATTCAAATTATGGTTCTCATAAAACTTTTCTTAACATTCACAATTGAAATTTATCAAAGACTTATTGACGCTGAGTCATTAAAGATTCATAATTGAGAATTATTAAAGAATTTTTTTAGAGTCATTAAAGATTTATTAACTTGCATTAATGATTTATATTTTTTAACCATCATTAAAGTTTTATTGACTAGATTTGTTGACTATCATTAAATTTTTTTCCTATTTTGACTTTTCTTCATGAAAGTTATGATCATTAACTCCTTCATATGTATATATGTGTATATATGTATTCTCTTTAACTTATCTTACTAATTATTATTTTGTCGGTTATGTCACTAACTTATTGCATAAGTGTATTATGGTAGAAGTCTAAAAGGTCATATGTTTAGTAAAGGGTTGTGTTGTGTGTATATATATTATAAATTATCATTTCTTGATTTTTTTTATTTGTTTTACTTATCACTTTTTTATATATTTTAGGGAGCACTGACAAAACAATAAAAATAAAATAAAATAACAAATATTCCAAGAAAAGATATGTGAAAATGATTATGAAACATAATAACAAATAAATATAATACTTATAAATTATAAGCTAAAAGGAAAGAAACAATAAAGAAATCATAATCCGAAAGAAAAGAATCAATAAAGAAATCTTAATTAAGAAGGTAAATCTTTCATAAAGGGTGACAAATCTAAGATTTCCACAACTACTAGCAATCCTATGATATCGTGGGGTCCAAAACATCTTATAGACTTTCTCTTTATATTCTAAACTACTGCTCTAACCTTATGAGACATGAATCTTTATCTCTTATCTTGGGTAAAGATACAAGATATCTTAGAGGTAAAGCAACCTAAAAGGCTCAAAACACTAAGGGAAACTGCTAGATAGAGACAAAACTAATCTAGGTAAGGAATATCAACTATTTGCCACCCTACTCATCATTGCTCACCGTCCTAAGGAGTCATAACTTAAATATAATAAGATCAAAACCTATTGCTCTGATACTAAATAAGCTAAAATGCCCTAAATTAAAGGCATTACAACTCATCACGTGTTCTTCTCTTATTAAGAACATGCTAAGGCTATTAAAACTCTAATCTACCAATTATAAACATATATCTTCAAATCTCTGAAAATAAGGATACTTTGAAAACATCATAAAATCTAAAACTTGCTTATAACTATCTTGTTGGCACAAACAAAAGCCAACCTATTATGACTAAATCCATATAAAAAGTCGTTACAAAAATCTGATAACCTCAAAATAACTTTTAAGAAAACAACTTCCCATGAATTTAAAACTACTAATAGCTATCCAAAAATGATCTAGATATCTGCAAGATAGTTAGGTTCACTAACGGCCTCCCTATAGTCCACATGTACATCGAATCCAGATAAATAATAAACTGTATCATTTTCACCTGCACCTGAAAAATAAAGGAATGAGCGAAACGCCCAGTACGTCATACCACAAACACATGCACATGAACATGCAATAAATATTATCACATATAACTTAAAACTAATGCAACAACCACAATTTATTATCTTTAATTTAGCCAAGCAACCAACACAGTTTAGAACCATTTGCAACTAGTCCTAAACCCGGAGTAACTCATGACATCGATACAAGCCTTTATATAAAAATAGTTAATATACATATATATTGATGTTGGGTACTCCTCGTACATCGTTGTGTTCTGCCATACGGACCAGAACAACTCCTAATCTACCGGAATCATTTCCAAGTGTAACTCCCTTAGGGATAACGACACACAAGGATCATCATAGTGCCTTATTAGTATCACACTCTGCGTGGTCTTTACTAACAAAAGCCAAACATAAGTAACACACTTTTCAAATATAATCCAGATAGGATTAAGTCAATTTATTTTTCTAATCCTATAAGCACAAACAGCAAGCAAGTAAGGTCATACCTGATTCGCTTCCAAAACCCAAATATCAATAAATCCTCTTAAAAAAATTATGAATCCTAATTTCACCATAATCCTAATCATCAACATATATCAAATCAAAATTTGATTTCACATTCACAAATAAACCCTCATCCTAAAATCCACAATCTAAAACATAAAATTTAGAACATTAGATCCACACACCTGTCTTCTAGGATCACCAGACAACGAAACCCCAAAAACATAGCTTCCTCCAAAACTCCTCCAAACCCTCAATCGATAGAATTCAAACAAATTTTAGAAAAAGAAATAATTTTTATATCTCCATAAGAATAAAAGCTTTACTTACCTAAGATTTTGATTCTTGATCTTCTTTGATTGTAGAACATAACTCCGACAAGACTTAGGGTTTTTCTCCCAAAACTTTATTCCCTTCAACCAAATGATTATTTTAGGAAAGATTACACTTTAGACCATCAAAAGGGAATATAGAAAGATCAATTACCTATTATTGGTTCTTCTTCCTCCTTGATGCAAGATCATAGGTTGAGAGGATGTCTTAGGGTTTTCTAAAGCATGTGATAGGTTTTGAAGAGGAAAGAATGGGGCTAGGTGTGACAAATATTCATATATATATCTATATTAAGGTTGATTATAAAACCCTCTTATTTTATATCAAATGACACATTTGCCCTTCTTTATTATACTTTAGGAATTAGGATCTAACCAAATCTTAACCAAAAGAGATTGAGAGAAAAATCTTACCTAGAATTGCCTTAGGTTGAGCTATGAAAAGGGAAGAAGGTTGTGGTCTATTTGGGAAACTTAATAAAATAAAATAAAAAAACTACATATAAATTCATATGTCATAAGCTAGTTGGATAGACTGACAGCTTAAGTGGATAAGTCGGCGGCTTAAAATAAAAGCTGGCTGCTTTGAAAACACAAACAGTGGATGTTGTAGAAGATATGTCGGCCTAACGCCAGCGGCCTAACTTCAACACCGATGGCGTAAATGTCTAACGCCAACGGGTTAAAGCTGCTCCACATCTCCTTCGCGAACAATCCTCGTTTAATCAATTTTATTTTGTTAAATGACAAAATTACCCTCTTAAATGTCATTATATTACCATATTACCCTTCACTGCGATTTATTTATTTGTATATTACAATTTTCATCCCTACAATTTCATATTTCACGTGAGGATGCGACAAACAAAAACTATGAGCATGTAATATAATTTTGATTCCACACATCCACCAGATTTCACCAACTATGCTTGAATCTTCCATAAAACGTGCCTATTTATATGGTGCTATTATTATAGCATTTCCCACTTCTATCCTTTCACTAGATATTTTCTTAGCATATGCCATCCCCTTTCTTTTTGATAAACACATTTGGTACCAACATATGACCTGTATAATTCCATCCTCAATCCTACTATTTAGGACTATACAAAAATAAGGTAGGACAAAACCAATTTGTCATGATACTCTTTACCATCCATTTCATTGATGTGTCAATACCATAGTAGCTATAAGCTATAGTATGATATGGTACAAGCTAACATTTCTTTTACCCCAACACATAAGACATCTTTTTGTTTCCTTCTTGTAGACCTTGCCTCATTTGCAAACATTTTTATTTTCCCTTCATTTTTCTTTCATTTTGCAACTCTATAAGACAAGAACGAGCTCTCTTCTCCCTTCTTCTATATCATTTTTTTTTACTCCTCGTACACCAAACCAAAGAATGAGAAATCCCCATTCCTACATACATTTCTTTTTCAACCAATAGCTTTGCTCTTCATGGTAGAAAAATTAAATAAATCCCTCCTCTAAGCTTTGTATTTCTTTGTGTTCATAGCTAAGTTCATGGAGATTATACTCGTAGATTTGCTTGCACACTTTACAAATGAAGGCCTCAATGGGCCTTAGTCACAAGAGGCTTACATCCATATCCACTATGAGAAGGACTTATCCTAACGGTTAGTCATTTTTTGCATTTAACGGATGACATAGATGGTTAGATTCTCTATAAATACCCTTAGTCCCCACCTCATTTGGATAATTGAAAATCTTGGACTAACGTTGTAGTGCTGTTGGATTTCCATTTTAGAGAATCAATTGCTTGACTTACTCAAGAATGCATATGATCTTGTGGTACTTAGTGAGGTTAATGCTTCCTGCTCCCTCGTTTGTCACGCATGTGTTAAAGCCAACTAAGACTACTTACTCCTCCTCCTTGCACAATTCTCTCTTGATCATCTTGTACGTGTTGTTTTCCCTAGGTACGTGTAGCACGATAATCACACAGCATGCACGTGATCATTGCATCTAAATCCTTACCCCTACAAGTAGACACTTCTGCTAATAATGTGTAAGGAGATGGAGTTGACTAATTTTCTTCACCTATGGTTATTTGTTCATCTTTTTTCTGTGAAACTTACTTGAATGGTGAGGGTAAAAGCTGATATACTAGGATTAACTTTAGAGCTTTAGTCTAAGTAATGAAAGCACATAAAAACATTGTATTTAAAGTTACTAATTTTCAATAAAGTGTTATAAGCATAAGTACCATAATAATTCCACATTTTTTATATTACTTTAAATCAACTTGTTTGCTTGAGGGTAAGGAAAGCTTAATTGTGGGGAAGTTTGATATTATTCATTTACTTAAAGATTTATAGATTTATTGAGTCCAATATAGCCTTCATGCATGAACTATTATTGAGAATTTGCACTCAGAGGTGTAATATATTGGTTTCAAGTAGCTTTGGAATAAGTCAATAGCATTTGTCTACTTTTGAGTGAAGGATCGAGTCATTTTTGGGTTATAACGAGCCTTATAAAGGAGTTATAAATTGTAAATATGGATCAAAAGCCCATAACACCCATAATCAAAGAGAAAGGGAGAAACAAAATCCATAACGAGATCCATCATGAGCGTTACCAAGGAAGGATAGAAGATCAGCAACCATCATTAGATCGATCATGGGTGTGATCGTTTGTTGATGAAGAAGGAAATTTCATTTACCTAAGTATAACAGATGCGATGGAGGGAAAATTATTGATTAGAGACGATCATCCCCTCTATAACCCCCATGATGAAGAGGGTGATTGGCCCTATTTATTAAATTTTAAGTGTCAAACTGATATTTTGAAGGGTAATGTATATGGACATTACCTAGAAGGAGTATGTCTGAATGGGCATCCTATTGAAGATACAAATACCTTGTGCCCCTTAGTATAAGAGACAATAATTCATATGCATCATTTCAGTTTTTCTTGTGTCATTTGGATTGTAATTATTGAGGAGAGAGAAAGTGTAGAGAGAGTGAATCCACTGTGTAATCCATTAAGTGTTGTGTGATTCTTCAAGAAACTTGTAAGAGATCGACAAGGAATCAAGAGTTTGTATCATCGTGTAATCATTTTTAGACTCGACATTGAATTGAACAATGAATTTATTTCATATAAGATGGTGTATGTTTACATGTTTTTGTTAGAAACTATGTCTAAGTGAATTAGTTTAGACTTGTAATATTTGATGTTGATAAATTGATATGCTAATTGAATTAATTTTTGTTATTACTTAGCTTCAACAATAGGACTTAATTATATTGAGAATTATATTGTGCATGAGTATAATCTTTGTTAGATTTTAGTGGGATCTACCGAGAGATTGTCTCGATTGAATATATCTGGGTTGTTGAAAAGGATTGCTTATGACTCTGGAAATAGTTTGATGAAATCCTCTGCTAAATTACTGAGTTGAATATAATTCATGAACAATAATGTGATTATAGTCGGCTATTAACTAGGAAGAGATTCCGATGGATAAGACTAGGATTAGATGCTAATGATTTTGAGAAAAACATTATTATACTTATGAGAATTCTGCATATAAGTAATAAGGAGGTATTATATGATATATGGATTTATCAATGGATGATGGAGCAAGTCTAAATTGTGAATTTCCATCTAGTTTAATGTTTGTTGTCTTATTTCGTATTAATTTTGAAATTAAAAGTATTTACCAGTAGAATTACTAATATATAATTCAATTGATTTCTAGGTTAGATAATTAGATATAGAAGAGTACCAGTAATTGTTGTTCCCTAAGGAGATAACCTTATATTCATTGCTAGACTACAAATGATAGGCGCACTTGCCTAGTGTTAACCACGTTTACGAAAAAGAGTATAGGAAATTATAATTAAAACTCGGTACCATAAAGAACGTATCAGAACTCTTCTCCTAAGAGACAAGTTAACACATGAACTTATTTCTTTAAGAGTTGAGTTTATTGAAATATAATAGCATAATAACTCAGTAAAATATAGTGAACATGCAAGTCAATTTTTTTTCAAACCTATTAATGCAATCTTCCCTATTGGAATAAAAACAAATGACAAATTTTTTGAGTAAAGTTCAACTTGCCTCTATAAAGAATCCACAAATCCTTTCTCTCAAGATGTTTTGATAACTAAAGTTTTTTCAATCAAATGACCTTTCTGAATTCCTAGTAAAGTTTTTCTTATATATCCTTACTCAGCAGGGTGTAAAATCTTTTTATTCCTTTAGGACAGAGAGTCTTTTCATCCCTTTAAGGTGTATAGTTTTCTTATCCCTTTGAGGCACATAGTTTTTTTAATCCCTTCAGGATACAAAGTTTTCTTATCCCTTTGGGTATAAAGTCTTCTCATCCCTAAACATTGGGGGCAAAGTTTCCAAAATTCTTAACCATCAAGGTAACTAAAATCCTTGCTTAATATGGTGCAAAAATTTTCAAAACCCTTAAATGTTAATGTGAAGTTTTGTAGCTAAGATCGTCAAGTTTAGGTTTTTGGAAAAATGAGGTCTCTTTTTGCCTTTATGGTGAAGTTTTGTTCAAACTCCTGTCGACACCCCTTTTTTGCCCCTCTTAATATATATATATATATATATATATGTATATATAAATAGAAAAGCCTAAAATTTATAAGAATTTGAAAAAAAGTAGAAAATATAGTTAAAAGTTAAGATAAAATATATAAAAGTTAGAAAATTAAAAAAAATTAAAGAACCCATCTTTTAATAAATACGCTTATACAAAAATTATAAATGAAAAAAAAATTTAAATTAAAAAGATAAAAAAATTAGAAAAAACAAAATATAAATAATCCATATTTTTTTTGTTTTGTTTTTTTTTTCTTGGATCTTTTAGTGGTTAAATCAGTCCTTTTTGTAAGGAGTTAGACTACATTTGAAAGTAAATTTAGACCTTGAATCTATTTCTACTTTGGCCCATTTCTTATATAATCATATTTGGCCTAGTTTGAATTATTCAAATATATTTTAAGTTAGTAAATTGACCAAAAAACAAGTATCTCAGTTCGTTAAGGGCATAGGAAAGCAAGGGGAGGTTAGAGTTCGATCCAAGGTGATCGCAAAGGGGGGCATCTTTTTAGTAAGTGTGCGTCGTCTTCCTCGTAGAACCATGTCACCATCTTTGAACTTTATGAGCTCGAATGAGCTCCATTTGAACTCATTTCAAGCTCTTTTTATCCAAAATCTTACACATTTGAACCTAGGAGATCCAATCTTCTAGAATCCGATGTTTGAGTACCCTTTGGCAATCGAAGAGATGAGATTTGAATTTTGTAACCCTGACTTTTAAAATCTGATAACGGCCATTGAATGGCCAATTTATTCTAAGGAGTTAAGGACAACCTGTCGAGCTTTAGCTCGAACGAGCTCCATTTGAGCTTTGTTTCAAGCTCTTTTTATCCAAAATCTTACACATTTGAACTCTACGAGATCCAATCTTCTAGAATCCGATATTTGAATACCCTTTGGCAATAGAAGAGATGATATTTGAATTTTGTAACCCCCGACTTTTCAAATTTGATAAGGGCCATTGAATGGCCAATTTTCTAAGGAGTTAAGGACAACCTATCAAATCTACTCTCCGATTATTACTTTGTCCCTCAAAAATTACCCTGGGAACTCTGTCTCTAAGACTCACGAACCCCAGCATTCTATTTCTATATCAACACCACCACTCACCACTTACAACTCCACCAACTTCAAGTCCAGAACGAACCATATCTAACCCAAACATGCAAAAAACCACTGTGTTCAAAACCAAAACCTACCGCCACTTTTAAACTCCATCACGAAAACTCCGTCATCAATTTTCACATCACCGTTTGACAACACGTGCCACACTTGATATGTGCCTTTTTTTATAATAGTTTGTGATGCATTGAATCAAAGAATTACCAATAGGATTAGCAAACTATTTGGCGTGATCAATCGCAGATAGATTTTTTAGGTCTCCTATAAATTAGCTTTTTTAATCAAAATCATAAAAAGTAGAAAAATTACAGAATAAAAAAAAATATTTATCTCTTTTTGCCTTTTTGCCACATATGAAATATATATTATTATAAAATCTTTTTGCTTGCTTATATGACATTATAACCAATCTATTTTCTAAAATACCAAAAATCAAAATAAATGGGGTTTTCTAAAAATTGATATTTTTTAGGAGTTCTCAAAAACAAGGAAATCAAAATTAAACTTTTAGTACTTTTTCTAAAAAAAAAAAAAGGCTGAAAATGGTGGTTCTTCTTAATTGAAAAAGACACACACTAAAGTTTTATAAAAGTCAAAACAAACTACAAGGACCTTATTTCGGCTAGTAAATACGTAGGCATCTAATGGATGGTCACAACAATAAAAACTTTTTAGGTATGTTTCAAAACAAAATATATATATATATATATATTTGTATATATAAATCTTCTTTTCTAAAGAGCTAAAAACTTAAAATTTAAAAATTGAAAAAAATTCAATTTAAAACTTTTTCCTTTAATTTTTTTTGGCCTATAGTGTTTAAGATTTCTAAAGCTCATAAAAAGCCTAGATAATCATTTAAGTCTTAAAATAACAGCCTTCAAACTTAGCAGTTTCTGGTAATTTTCACGTGGATCAGTGGCTGAACCGAAAACAAAAGCATCCTATTGGTTTCTAGTTCATCCTTTTTTCGATTTTAGCCAAAAGTAACTCCAAATCATACCATTTTCAAAAACCGGGTTTTTTTACAAAACTCTTTAGGTTCTTTGTTGAGTGTTTCGTATCAAATAGGCCAGGTTTGATATGGTTCGGAATCTTTAGGAGCTAAATTCATGCTCGACAGACCAAAACCGGTTATCACACCATTTAGACGATTTTTATATAGAAAATGGTATGAATATGCAAAGAAAAATCTAGAAAAAAGGGCTTTTGTTTTTTTGCTGTAAGCCCCTAGATTTTTCGATGATATTAGCAAACCCTAAGAATCGGAAGTTGAAACGAAACCATAAAGTTAACCTAGTTATATGTTTAGTCTAGTGAATCTAGATCCGGCAATCCCGTGTTCTTAAACCCGAGAAAACGAAATTGAGATAATTGTGGAATATGGTTCGTAATAATATAGGAAATCCTAAAAATATCAGATTCGAATTTTTCTAGTATCTTTCGGATCCGATCGGGATCAGTTTTCGAAAATCGTGCCTTTGTGCACCGGATAGTGAAAATATTCCCAAAACACCAATAGATTCGTAAAAATATAAGGTTTTTAAAAATATCAGTTTTAGAATTTTCGGTAATTAAAAATATTAGATATAGGCCGTTTACGTGTATTTCCTTTACTACCGGTATTTTAATTGTCTAGTCTACTATTCATAGTACTTTTCTACTATTCATTACTATTCACCTATCTCTACTTTTTCTTACACTCTATTTTTACACACTACTATACCTATACCTTACAATTTACCTTCTCTATACAACTTTAATCACATTATACCTTATACATTACTTTTTTTAATACAAAACAAATCAATTTTCTCCCCCTATTCTATGCAAACCGGCGCCCCCTCTCTCCTCATGCACATCAATTTGTTTTCTTTTCATTTATTTAATTACATCTAATTTCCACTCCAAAAATCTATAAATACCCCATTCCTCTTCCATTCTTTCACACCAAAAATTCATACTAAAACTCTACCAAAATCACTCCATAAAATCTCTCTCCCAACATCTCACTCAAGTTCCCTCTTTTCCTTAGAAAACCTTCCCACATAATACTATAACCCATTCTTTTCTTCTTCAACCAATACATAAACTTTAGGTAAAAATTTCTCTTATTTACTCATCATGTTCATATAACTTAACATGAGTTTAATGTATGTTTCTTAGACTCATTGAGTTAAAGAACCAACAATTTATTCATGTTTTGTTTTTGTTCATATTCTATTCTTTTCTTTATGTTATTATGTTATTATTGTTATTATTATTTGTTCTAACCTAACATATATAATGTATTATGTATATATATTTATTTAGAGCATATAACACTATAGGAATTTTTACATAGGGCGACGTTTGCAAATTATGCAAACATTGCCTTTCTTTTATAATTTGGTCACATGAATTAAATGTTAGGTAAGAAATACAAATGGTTACGTTTGCAAATAAATTTTAGCTTATATGAGACATTGATTTGATTTGCGACTTTTGGCTTATAGTAAACGTTACCAATTTATTTTATAAAAAATAAAGAAATATATTTTATTAAAAATTTTGAATAAACTTAAAATAAAAATCCTTCTTTTAGAATCCCGCCATTTTTAGGTATATGTTTATTAGAAAAATAAAAAAAAAGGAAAAGAAAAACCTGCTGGCGTTAATTGAAAAATGGACCTTTTTAGAATTCTATCCTATCCTGACCTAAATCTTAAAGTGACAAACCACTTTCCTTAAAAGCATTTTTATTCTAGCCTAAGAACAAGTAGACACCACAGCCAGGCAGTGACTCCCATTATGATGTTCGACTCCTTCCCTTAGGCTCATCTCCGACGACGCTCATCCAACGTCTCCCTCTTAGCTCTCAGTCCTTTGACATTACCTAAATAGGTTCATCTTCTACTCGTTTCATTCTAACTCAACGTACTTTTGTGTTTATGTGTTTTAAGTGCATGGGTTAAGTTAAAACTAAAATGGAACGTATTTTGTGCACATGTTTGGTTTGATTTTGATTTGTATTTTGTGATTTTTGGCTTTGTGTTGAGTGTATTTTGTGAATTGCAATCCTAATTTTGATGCAAAGGCATAAACTACGAGAATAGGTACTTGCATATAAGAATGTGAAATATATTCTTGACATTGTTGCTCTTCATCCAATGTAAAGCCTACCTGTTGGTGAATCACTCCTTCTAGCTTTACATCTTTTTAGTGGGATAAATTAAAATGATGTGATATATTTAGGTATTCATGAGAATATAGTCCGTGGCAGGATGTAATTGAAATGATGTGATATATTTATGTACTGATGAGAATATAGTCTACAGCAGGTAATTAAAATGTGATCCATGTAGCCGACCTCACCTAGAATATGTCTTGGTCATAATTTTTCAGTGTAAGTTTTGGTGATGTTAAACTGTTTAGCTTGTAATTTTTAAACAGCTACTACAATCTATGGATCAAACTTATGATCAGCATTAAATGTTCAAGGTCCAGCACAGAGTCTCAGGTTGGTTTTGTTTGATATTCTCATTTCTTTTCTATTCATGAAGCAATTTATGTTCTTTCTTTTTTTGCCTTCAACTATTACTTTCTTCTTGATTTTATAGTTAATAATTTACAATGATGTAGGAAATTAAGCAGGACTATAAGAAAATCTCCATTTGGAAGTCGTTACAATTTTTTCACACTTCTTCACTTTTTCATGGCCTTCATTCTTCATATGTTTAGGCATTTAATCAATAGGTTTTAGTTGCAGTTGAAGAAGACTCTCAAGGAGTTAGTGGAATGCAAAAGTGATCTAAGCTCTTGCTCGGAGGAAAATGCAAAGCTTAATAGGTAAGCTTTAAGATATCTTTTACACAATTCATCTGGTTATATTGCATCCATTTGTTTTGAAAGATCTTGACCACGGAAAAGACATGGTCTTACACCTGGATGCTTAAGTGAAGCAGAACGAGGTGGCGATACCGAAAGGGAGCAAGGTAGAAGGTAGGGCTGGAAATGGGGCGGGCCTCAACAAGAGCTTTGGTTTTACAAAGAATTTCATGAGTAAGCATGAGGTAGGAGAGGAGGTTGGGAGAGGCCATTTTGGATATATGTTTAAAGCTAGGTTAAAGAAAAGTGATCTTAAGGACCAGCAGGTTGCAGTGAAGGTTATACTGAAATCAAAGGTTATGATTGCTATCTATTTTGTTGGGATCCATGTTTAATTGTTGGTTATCTATTCTAATTTTCAATTGTATGTATATTAATATGATGGAACAATGATTATGTGATTGTCTAGATAGTGAAAGTGTTGATCTGATTATTTCCAGCTTTGCTTGATGGTGTGTATATTTGGAGAATTGGGGGGAGCAACTCGTCTTTTTTTTGTGTTTTTGTTGTTTGATTTGGGCATAGCTGTTCATTGTATGATATGCTATTATGTTTTGATTTGATATTGTGAGTGTTGATTATTTTATAAACATGAACAATGATGAATTCATCTGGTTTTGATAGTATAAGTTAACTACACTCGACTTCTCCTTATATTTTTCTAAATTTGATCATGCACAAAATATGACTTGTTTACAACTACAAAATATTCAAAAGAAGAGAATTTTCTTTTGCAATGTGTACAAATTGTTGATTCTTCAAGGAAGTTAGTGTGTCTAAAGACAATGTTACAGCTTGATGAGAGTTTCCTAATGGCTGATTTCCATCATTTGTCTTTAAGTTTTGGCACAAGTATGGACCAATTATAGTTGATGTTGTATCTTAGGATTTTGTCATATTGCTATTGACTTCAATTTTCAACAGACTACTTCAATCATGTGATGGTTTGTCCCTCCTACGCAAACTTAGATGGACTTTTCAACATGACCTTTTCTTGAACCCACTTCTCTAGAACTTTCTTCACTATTTCATTATGTCATGATCCTAATTTTAGACGAATAGCTCAGGTACTCTTTATATATGTATATATATATATAGGTAATACAACTATGGTTTTTGTTTGGGTGAAGTCAAAAGTCAAAGTCTTGATTCGCTCACATAGATCTTGTAAATATGGGAGGATTCATGTTATTTGGGCTGGAAGATCTTCTTCTTATGATTTTCGGTATGCGGCGGTGATTAAGCCTAACTATGCATGTATTGGATTACATGAGGTGTTATTCAGTCCTTAGCCATTCTCTTTTCTGTTTCATTTTGCTTTGACTTCTTAATTTGTTCTAGTTGGACTGTTTGTGACATCCATGGATTGAAGTGAATATTTATTTATCAAGCTAATAATTATTTTTGGAACAAGTATATTACAGTGGGAAAAAATATTAAGTGATATAGAAAAACTTATGTTCAAAAATAAAATTTATAAATGAGTTAAATGAATTTTTAGATATTGAGTAATAGTGATAATTTATCAGAAATTAAAACCAAATATGGTAAAGTATGAAAGGTAGATTAATAACATATGTTACTAAGCATATCAATAATATATGAGAACATCAACAATGTGACTACATATTATTTCTTAATATCAAAGTTACTAAAGGAGATATTTGAAAAAATAATAATAATAAATGAATAAATAAATGAAGAAAAAGAATGGAGATGGGACAGAATATCTCCACCAGATTATTTAGAAGTTCGTATTAATAAAATAAGTGAAATTATTATTAGTTGAAGAAATAAATTAACATAACTTCTACGTTATGTTATTAATTTATATTTTGCGTATGGAATTGGGTAATGGATGTTCTTGACAGCTGTATCCTCTATTTGTTACACAACTCAAGTTATGTCAACATGCAAGTGGATGATAAGTACCAATATTCTTGTGTGAGTAAAGACATCCAAGTCCATGGCCTGATTAGTACTGACCTTACCATTGGGTTCCAGCAGATCACATGAAACAGTGAGTTTCACAATAGTGAACTACTACTAACCTTGCCATTGATGTACTTTTTAAGTGGAAGGTGAAAATTCATCTTATAATTTACTTTCAAGGTTCATTTTCATGCTAGATGATTTTCAAATTATATTTTTCTTTATCTTGATGATGATGAGATTGCACTCCTATATGTTTTGTAGTATTCCCTACTAAGGATTAAAAATAGGGACAAAAGAAAGCTGTAACCTCCATATAGGTAAATTTACTTTCAGGAGAAATTGAGTTCCAGAGGAAGTTTTATTAAGATTTTTGGTCATTTTATTATTAAATGGATGTTTATAAATTTTCTTGGCACTGAGCTAGGTTTATCCATCGGTATTTGCATCATACATCCATTATTATCATTCTTTACAGTTTCACAACAAACTAGATTAACATTATGTAAAGAGATTGTTTTGGGAGCTTGGTCATCTATGAAGGTTCAGGCTCTATCATTTGGACCTAGTTATAGGATGTGATTCTTGAGTATTTGAATCTGACATATTGTATTTATGCTTTAGATTTTCAGTTTGATTATGTATTTGACTGGATTAATTAGAGGTACTGGCTCTCATAGACTATTGGAATTAACACTTTTTATTTTATTTCCTTTATTTGTTTTCTTTCATAGAATTAAAATCTTTATCTAGTTCCTTTTTTTCTTTCTTTTTCTTTGCATTCAGGATGGGCAATAGCAAAGTTGATGCTAAGGAGATATCACTTTTAGTTATTTCTTCCATCTTTGAGGTTTTATCTAATATTGAGATGCATGTGCCTTGATGTTATTGATCTTGACAAATTCAATCCATTTCTTTCCCATGCTTTATACTACCTAAGGAAATGGATGTGCTATGGAGGTTAGAGAACATCTTTTTTCCCTTGGCTATTATTCATTTAACAATAGAAATTAATTTTGTGCCACATTGACTACTTTAGGAAACAGGATGAATGCCATGCCACATAATTGCAATGGACGAAATGGATAATGTTGTAGGTATTGTTCCACTTTAAAATAGCTTCACAAATGAATAAATTATATCATATTATATCTAGCATTACGATCTTATTGTTTTTTCTTTATTGGGTTTTTTCATTGCTTAGATAATTGTGAGGTTTCCTTACCCTCTAGCTTTATATTCTATGTTTAAACTCTCTTCGTGTTAAAATTAGGTTAGAAAACTCAGCCAAGAAACTGAGTTGGATATAAGGTGTATTTCATAATTAGGCAATGAATATGGGTTCCTACGTTAAGTAGTACCAGATATGTCTTTGCTTTGTTTAGAAGGTATGATTGATGATATATATGTCATTTAGAGGTAGTTTATGGTGGTGTTTGAACTTAACAATGAAATAATATGAACCATGGGCATGTCAATACACTTTCAATTTTAAATGCCAAATGTATCTATTGGATTGCTAGAAATGAAACATGTATTACCAATGCTTATGTTACTCCATAGGTGTTTTATGCATGTACATTGTCAATTGAATGTAATTTGCTTATTGTATGTGCATTTATCCAAGAAATGCACATAATTGATTGTGCTTGACCTTTATTAATGCCTTTATAGAACAACCTTTTAGTGGGTTTTATTTTCCATGCCATTTAAGGAGATTTATTTATGGTCGGATGCAGTATTAGCTAACCCATCAGAATGTCTTATGCTTTATAAAAAACTGATCTTATGACTTTTTTTCCTTTGAATTACACTGATATAGTATTTAAAGGGGCATGTGCAATCAAATGCTGCCATTAGCATGGTCTCTTATCTAACCATTTTTTTATGTTAAATTTTGTCTAACACCTGTATCTTAGTTTGCACTCGATATAGTATGTAGACATGGATGCCTTGAACTACATTATCTAAAACACTACGAATTCGGTGCAATTCTTTGAATTTCTAACCGTTAGTGCTTAGGTCAGTCTATGTTTCCTATCAAATAGAAAAAAAAAATAAGATTATGCTGTTGAAGTAATGTAGAATGGTCTAAATTTCAATAATATGAATGAATTTGTATTAGGTTTTAATGTACACTTTGCAAATAGATGAGCTAAGACTGAGGAATCATCTGTGAATAATAAAAAGAAATATAAAATGAATTGTAGAGTAAAAGAGCTATAATGTAGAGAAAAGAAAGTGAACAAAATGTGAACGTGCTTCTTCCCATCTGAGGTTTAGGAAAGCAAATTGGGATCAAGTTCTTTACACCTAAAACAATCACGTTAAAATTTATGCAGATTATTGCTCTTTGAAGAGCAAAGAGAAGAACATGGAGCGGCTAGTTTTGGCTTGTGGTGGTTAGGTTATAAATTAGGTAGATGACTTAACTCCAGACTGCCTTTGTTAGGTTGGTTTGGTTTCATGTCCTTGGTGAAGAACAATATACTTCCGTAGAAAATGTGAAGAACCCTCATTTCTGCATAATCTTGATGATAAAAGGTAATCATAAGTTTTTCTACTTTAATTTGGGAAATCAACACGAAGACAAAATGAGATGGAGGAGTTAAGAGCTGCATTGCAAGAGGAAAAACATTACGCCAGCAACAAACTCAACAGGTATTTGAACTTTATGGTTTGTTTAATATTGCAATTTCTTTTCCTACCATCGCTATGGTCATCTTATATCGATTGATTATAGGGGCGGTTTTTAAAGGTCCTTATTGATATCTTTATGGTTTAGTTTGAGGCTTTTTCGTGCAAAAATGTAGAAGGGTCCACACGTGTTCGAAGTTAAAAGGATCGGTGTTATGCTGGAAGAAAAGATAGATGATTCAAAAATCATATTTTTTAACGGCTCTATTTACTTTCTGTTTCTTAGGAAATTGGCAATAATGTTTTGAGTATGTTGTCTAACTTGAGTTTATATTCCTTTGTGCTGAAAAATTAGTGGGGAGGATTTGATTTCCTCCCCCTCTTGACTTCTGTTGATGCTCCAAATTATTATTGAAATGATTTGGGGGGATTGTTTTAGCAAAAATCATGCCAACTTCGATGCATGTTAGCATTGTTACAACTCGTCCAAAATTCTAGCAACTATTTTGCTTAATTCTTGGTGAAACGATGAAGGATGAGACTAGAGTAAATCGATATGGACTTGCATTATAGTATTGTTCCATTCTTGTTGATATCTTTCGTGCGTAACCTATGGATGTCTTTAGTGCATGCATGATTCTTTTTTGAATTTGATATGAGGGAACATTTGTGAGCTTGTTTTGGGTCAAAATGGCACGGAATTATTATGATATTATAGGTAAATAGGATTATTCAATCCGGGAAAAGGGAATAATAATAATAATTTAATAAATAATTATAAAAATGCTATTGAAGTGAAAATAATTTTTAATTTTAGGCAACTTAAAAATATAAGTTACAAACTAATTTTTTTAAGAGACGAAATCGGTAGATTATATGAAGTTCGTCTCTTTGAATTATTTTTATCCTGATACCTATTAAAATATTATTTTTCCCTTTTTCCTATTCATATCTAATGAGATTGGTTCGGGGAAAATCCACATGTGGCTAGATTTTTTCCGATTTTCTTGAATTGAATTTGCTACTTAATGGCATTTACAGCTTGCTTAACTAACTCGACTTGTAGAACAACTTGTATTAAGTTTTCCCAGTAGTTCAGGTTAGTTATCATGGGTTGTTTTTCATTATCTCATTCGTGTTTTTTTTAGCCATTCAATAATTATATTTATATATTGTGTGACAACAAATCCAAATGGAAATACTTGTGCAAGTGCACGAGATACTTCATCAAATCCATCACTTGGAGATGATGGTGACAACGGTGAGGAAGAAAATTAAAGACTCAGTTTTTTGTTTTTTGGCTGAAGCAATTGACATGAATGGGGTCAAATTAATGTGATAAAGTGTGTACATATGCTCATTTTGATGTAATTTGGAGATTGTGCTTATGTTTCTTCTGAGGACACTAAACCATATTGTTTATGTTTTTTTTTTTCCCTTTAATGCAAGGATGGTCATGGTGATCTTTAAGTATTTTTTATGTTATTAGTTTTTATTACATATTGAGCGCATTGTATGCTCTAAAATGTATTAGTGATATTTATTCATACATAAATTTCATGTGCAGAAGTAATAGCATGTATCAATTATATTGTGATCAAACATGTGTATATTGCTAATTGTTCATATGTTATACAATAAACAATATATATATTGCCAAATTAAACCGAGTTAAACATTAATTCTTCTTAACAAGAATAGCCACGTATAAACGTCGCTAAATTAAATAACAACCACATTTAGAAATTACTATTTTAATTGAATACCTATATATGATGTCGCCAATGTATTAGAATAGCCGTTAAATTGCGGTATATATAAGATTTGTCACATTTTATAAATCGCCATTGTTGTCCAACAAACATATTTAAAGCTTATTCAACGGTGCATGGTCATGGTTAAACATCGCCAATTAAGTAATTTACTTACGTTTCACGTTACTAATAAATATTTACCCATGTTTAAACGTCGCTGATCACAAGTTTCCCTCCTTTTATATTTAGCGAGATGGAGATTAGTCATATTTAGCCACACATAAGTGTGACCAAAATATGATAATAGGCCATGTTTAAACGTGGCCAAACAAAGTGTATTTGGCTTCCAAACTAATATTAGCGACGTTTCAATTTTTAACGTTACTTATCAAATCTGTGACTGACCTTTTGCGACGTCTATAGGCACGTGTAAAAAACGTGACAAAAATCTTGTAGTCACGTTAGTTAATATTTAGCCATGTTTATTAGACATAGCTAAGGCTCATTTTGTTGCAGTGTAAGCTCATTTGTTATTTATTTACTTACTTTCAAATTATGCTATTTATTTATTTCATGTTGTTATTAAGATAGTCTTTCTAGTCTTAGACTTGTCCATATCAAGTCAAAACAATTTTCTTTCTTGTTTTTTCTTTTCTTTTGAGGATTGTCTATTCTTAGTCTCGGGATACCTTGATGAAGCTAAGGTTCCAATACTTGACTTTATTCTTATGCTCTTATTTTTTATTATTTATGTTGTTTTTTATTTTCATTTAGTTATATATTCTCATTCATACATGAATATGTTGTTAATGTCTCAACCATAATGAAAATGAGTTTTCTTAAGTAATAAAAATGAACTCTCTTTAAATATAAATTTTGTCACATAAGAAATTATCTTCTTAAAGACTTGAAATTTATCTTAAACAAATATTTTCTAAAGTTAGATAGTTAGCTCAAGTTTTAGAAATACATAAAGTAAGTTATCACAAATTCTCTTTTCAAACATAAAATAAGAAAGTTTCTTTAAACTTAATTCTTTGTTTAATAAATGTTTTCTTAAACTCATATGTAAGTTTTCATCCACGTGGTTGAGTTTAGATAAGTTTTACAAAATTTTCAAAAGATAACCTTTCTAAGGATAAGCCTTACTTAGGAAATAAAAATATTAAATATCATTGATATTATTCTTTTAAAGTGGATCAAACTTTAGAAAGCTTTAGAACATTAATCATGGAATATTTAGAAAAGCTATGTTTTCCAAACACTAGAAATAAAGTTATGGGAATCTTAAAAGATTAAGATTTCATTTTGAAAATTTAATTATTCTCAATAACTAAGAAATGGAGTTTAAGAAGGAAATACTCACTTATGATAATTTAGGAAATTTTTCAAAACAAAACTAATTTCTTTTCAAAGTCTTAAGCTTATTCACTTTTAAGACATTTTGTTATATAAAATCATTATGAGACAACACACTAAATTCATGCATATGGTTGAGTTTATATATATGTAATCAAAGGATTTTTCAACCATACAATATATCTATATTTTGTACAAGGGTTCTTGAATGAAGAAAGTTGAAAACTCTATTATTGGAAATTCGTTATCAATCTGTACGTTACTATTCCAAGACCTAAATAACTTCTTTTGATAAAAAATAACTTAGAAATAGATAGATCGTTTCGAGTAGGTAGAAATCGGTATTTATATGCAAAATTCCGAGTAAAATGAGCAAGTTATGGCCATTTTAAGTTGGAATTTCCATTTCATACGATTTTTACGAATTCTCTAAGATAGAAGTATAGAATTTGAATAGATCTTGGATGAATACTCATTTGGGTATTTCTTTTTTTAGGTGTCGAGGATCATGATCTTGTCTTCCCCAAGGATTACTTCGACTCCTAGATTGCTATGGACGAGTGAGTTTCCTTTACGCTTATGTATTTGTGCATGTGCTTGTAGAATAGAGCACTAGATGTTAGGAAAAGATAAAATTGATATGCATGTGAGATATCATGGGAATTACGTATGTGAATCGTTGTGTGCGATCAATGAACAATAAGTATATCGGAACTCGATTTGTGATTGATATAAATGTTTCTATGTATGTATTATTATGTGTGCAAATATTGCATGATCGCTTAAAATGATTTAATGTTATATCGAAATCCCCATATAATAAATTGCTCATGCATATCACTTAGAATATCACTTCGAAGTTATCCTACTACTCCTCAGTGTGGGACCAGAAAGGTAAGCTGCCTAGCCGCATCTTGAGGGTTAGGACGTTCGGGGAATACGGCCTCAAGGTGTAGCCGAGCTGGATCGATCGCTTTAGGTATGGAAAGCCCGGAGAATAGTAGTACGGTTCGTTGGAACCCCAAGACACGCGCAAACTTTAAGGAGGTCGTTCGGGGCCCAGTTCAAAGCATTCCCTAACCACCGATGGAGGGGTAAATCCATCATACATACGAAACCGGATAGTCGTATGTAATGTTTGATCATATGGTTATTGCATTTCATATGCTTGAATTAATAAACTTGGTTGATTGCTTGTTTTGAGTACTTTTGCGTAAGGAATATCTCACTAAGCTAGTCATGCTTATACTCCTATAGACTTTTGATATTGCAGGATTATCTTTTGCACCTAAGATCATCTTGATTCCTCGGGTAGAATCCTTATTTTGTGAAGCTTTGGGAGGAATTCTATTTTGAAGTTATAGAGTAGATTTCTTCTAAAATCTTCTAGCTTTATTATGTTATATTCAGTAGAACCATGTTGTTATATATTTATCGGGGAATGCCCTTAGAAGTTGTAAGACTTTATTTTCTATGTTATATATTAAGTGTTATTTTGTATGTTCCGCTGCCAATATCTTAAAATGCATTACTTCAACGGTCTCCCTTTGTTGTGAATGTATGCCTTCTACCGATATGGAAGCTTTCGAGTGACTGAGGTAGTCATTCTTGAGCTTTAATATTGTGTACGGCGGGCTGTCACGTTTAGGGTACCCGTTGGGGCGTGACATTTGCCAAACTGAAAATAAGGCTATTTAATTTTTTTTTTCCAATATAGGCATTGAGAGCACGTACTATAGATGCACCTTTAAATCTTGGATAAGTTTCATTGATAATACCCCAACTTTTTGAATATAATGTAATTATACCTAAAGAAAATTTTACCTACAAAAATACCAAAAACTTCTTAAATTTTGCATCCACAGTACTTTTAGTTGGAATCCAGCCAAAAGTCGACGATATGCTAATATGGCAAGAAACCTCTAATAAAAAGTATTTTTATGTTTCTTATGCGGCATTTTTTTCTTTTTCTTTTCACTTTCCTCTCTCTCATGAAGTCTAAAGGAATGAGATCTTTGGATCTATAGTAGCGAATAAATCTCAAACTCAGTTTAGGGAGCTTTATGAAATGCTAGATGAGATGACAAGAAATTGTCCATGCACCAAGAAGAAGGAAACAACATAGCTTGTGCATGTTTCATAAATTTATCATATCTCACTCATACAAACTCCCATTGAAATCATTCAAAATGCTATGAAAAGCTAAGAAAGAGATCTTCAACTTTCATGTTTTAACTTGGATAAATTATGAAAGCATCACCGTGAATAAGCATCCTGAATATATAGAATGTACAGTAAAGTGTTTGATTTGTAATTTTGATGTAGTTTCGTAAATTTTAGATATCTCTCTCATCCGAGGTCCATTTAATGCCATTTAAATTCTATAAAAAGCAAAGACAGAGATCTAAAATTTATGTTTTGAGTTTTGATGGATTCAAAAAGAATTCAGAATTAGACATCAAGTCAATGCACATGCAATTGTGGCTTCCAAAGTTATAGATTTAGCATAGTTTCATAAATTGTGTCTATTTTTCTTATTTGATCTCTTATCAAGATGATTTTAAATGCTATAGAAAGATAAGAGAAAGAAATACAACTTTTATGCTTTGGGTTTTGAAAGATTCTAAATGTATCAAGGTCAATATTTATCATGAGGATACTACATGTAGTGGTGGAGTCAAATTTTTTGCAGATTTGACAGACTTTGGTAAATTGTGAATATTTTTCTCATTCGAGCTCCTTTTTATGTGATAAACATGAGAGAGAGATAAATTTTATGTTTTGGGTTTTAAGACCTTCTAAATGTATCAAAGTCATTTTTTATCATGAAGTTTTTACATTAAACCGAAACTATTGTTGCCACCGAACCCGGACATATATCAGACCTTGAGTTACCAACAGCAGAACAACTTCAGAGCAAAACTTGAAGATCAACAATAGTGCATGATTATATCCCAAATACACTAAGCAATGATAGATGTAACCAAAGCACTTAAGCACTCCAATAAGTGTAGTAACAATCAAATTACTTATCAGAATAGTAGAATGAAGGGGTGTCCATGCCTACACTTGGAGCACTTAGTGCACCAAATATAGAGTATCCATATATGACATTTCAAGCACGCAGCAAACATTTGGAGCACCCAAGCCATCACAACAAAGGTGTCCAAGCAAATGCATTTTATTCAAGTTGCAAAGTCATTTTGAATAGAGCAATGAGTCACATAAAAAAATTTGCTTTCTATTGGAAAACATCAAGAAGGGACACATTCCCATGCTATCTATATTCAGTTGTGTCCTTAATTTTTTTTGCATGGAAAATAAAATATATGAGGCTGTTGGCATCATTAGTTTTATGCTAAGATTGTTGTTGGAAACTTATTGAAGAAGGGTCACATAACTTATTCCACTTACGAGCTTCTTTATGAAGGTTTTGGTAATAAAATATTACTAAAAAAGAACAAAATTAGGTGCTCATTTTGATGAGAGGAGGAAGTCACTATCTATAGACACAGTAATATCTTGAAATGGTTTTAGAGATGTGCGGCCGCAATTGGTGGTATCAAGTTTTAATAGCAAAATACAAAAATGTTATTCAAGAGAACTAGGGCTTGTTTTTTCTAAGGCTACAAGAAATGATTCACTCAAATTAGTTTCTATTGTAGCATGTCCTTTTGATGGAGGTAAATGCAGATTTGACATGCAGAACCTATAAAGAAATCAATTTATTCCAATTAATACATGCATGCTTTGGTCTTCAACAAGTACGCTAGCAATGCAATTGATGCAGAAGTGAATATCAGCCAAGGATTTGTTATAGAAATCAATTTATTCCAATTACAAATACTGGTGACAGTAATGGTAAGGATCTCAAAGTGAGTACTGCAAGTATATGGAACACAAAACTCATTCAACAGCAATGTTTCAAGAAGGCAAATTATGAGACGGCAAGTTAAAATAGAACAGGAACAACACCTACAATTCAAATCCGAGCTACTCTATTGGTCTTAAAGCAACAAAAGCTTAATACCGAGTAAGAGAGTTACAAGCCAAATATTAACAAAGTTTCACTCTGCAGCAACTACACTAGAAAATCCATATGTAACAGTGCATAATGAAATCATCATGATGTATAATCACCGACTTTTCATAACCATTAGCTCATAATATCACCAAATCAAAGGGGCAATCACTTCATTACTATCTGAAAGAAAGGAAGTCAAAAACGAAGATACATTCAGATAGCAGCTACTACTGATCAATTTGTTCGAACAAGTTGACAATGACTATGCTAAATTTTTTAATACAAAATGCACACCACGACGCATATTCAAAATTGAATGTAATAAGAAAGATAACAGTACACGAGTAGAACCAAATTTAGGAGATATGAATTTCTTACCACAGTTATTATAATTTCACAAAGCATCTCCTTATCCGTGTTCACCAAACTAAAACCAAAAAACAAAACCCAACATCAAATTCCCCTTAACTTCTGGTAAATGAAGTCTTTCTATTGCTTGTCAAGCTTTCCATATCCACACTGGTAATTTGACTTATGGTGGGGCATCAATTGTCCTTTTGGCCTTGGCCCGTAAAACATCTACAGTATCATTTTCACGATGGATATTAAAGTTCTCGCCCTGAGGGTGAGGTTCAAAAGATACTAGGAACTTTTGAATGCAAGATACAAGATCAGCATAATGGAGTATATCCTTGCACTTAGCCAAAAGAGATCTCACTCTACAAATTTGATATGACAAACAAGAAGACTTAGAAGCAAAACCCTTTTCCTTCAACTACTACCAGTGCTTGTCATTGTAGTGGTATTATTACTCAAATCATAATTAAACTCGGGAAAAACCACCGAACTAATCTCCTCCATCTCTTCCATAATCATGATTCTACGGATCATAAAACCGATTCGAACACAGCATTTCCTATTACACACATTGGCTAATGGGATTTAACATCGGACATGTTGGCTCTAAATCCTAATCGATTATTTAAAAAAAAAAAAAACACAACCACAAAATAAGCATGTATAATCCTAAACAACCATAGAGCAAGCTTTACTCCATGAACAAAGCATTATGAATATAATGAAAGCTAAGTGCATTACCTTCACTATTTTAAACTGAGCTAGAGGAAGAATAAACTAAGTAGCAATGTCTTAGAAATAGAAGCTGCTGCCACGGTCGGAAATGAACACACGTTATGGAAGCTAATAAATGAGAACCTAAAATATTGTTTGAGTCATTGCGATGGAGCACCCACTTTGATATAGCTCACTGGACCAATTAGAAACTCAATTAACTCTTTCTACCAAACAGAGTATGCTACCATCAAGTGACTAGTTTCCAAATAAATCTACTACAGTGTGTGCTATTACACAACAGTTAAACAGAATTGGTCATAATTAGAAATGGAGAAAGGAAAGTTGCTTTAAGGATGAAAATTGCTGCCATGTATAAAATCAAGAAGGTCAGATCTTAAAAGCGCAATGGAAACTAGAAAGAAAAAAAAAAAAAAAGAGAAGAAAATAAAAACAGAAGCCCATTCACAACTTACAAGGATTGAACCTTGTCTTATTCTCAAGGGTGCCACACAAAGAAGTTCATGTACTGAACTAACGTGCCCATGAAGAAAGATTATGCTTTTAAAGAATAATTGTCACACCCCAAAAAGAGGTCCAAAAGGACAACCTGTAATCATCATATCAAGTATGCATCCAAGATATGATGACCATTTTGCAAGTCAGAGTTTTACAAAACTCTATTAATATTTGCTACACAAGTTTTAATAACATAAAAACAATTTAATAACTAAGGAATACAAATTCCTACATTCCACCAGAACCACAGAGAATTGGCATCCCCCACCGAATAGTACAACAAGATAGATATTTACATATTAAAAGCCTTGAACTATTCCTAATCTAACTAATCTATCTAAGTTTATCACATATAATACAAAATAGAATAACTTAATTACAAAACATGTGAATTCTATTCTATGCTAATGTTCAAATCTCTAAGGTCTTCACACTCTCTTTAGCCTATACCAATCCTGAGATACACCTGCACAAAACTATGGGGGCATGAGCTTCTCTATAGCTCAGTGAATAACATAACCAAATCACTCATCAAACAAAAGTTAAAGAAATTTAATTAACAAACATATGCAATCCGACATTCAAACATATGACATGTACAATTTGGATGACCGGAATTCAAACCAATGGAGATTTATGCCCTCTCTTGGGGGTTGAAGGACTAACTGAAGTTATTCACATCCAGTAGAACTATGAACTAAGAAAAGAGGTGTCTTCTCAATTAAGAGCCTTCAACTCACAACTTTCTCAGCACAAAACCATTTCTCTAATTGCCCTTAGATATAACTAAGGAGGGAGGATTTCAGTTTGAAATACATTTTATTGAAAAATATCCTCTAACTTCTCCTCATACATAGCTAAAGGAGGGAGGATTTTCTTTGAAACTCGTTTATCAAACATAGCCTCAACTTCTCCTTAGAAAAATTAAGGAGTGAGGATTTCACTTCGAACTCATTTTATCCATGGATCAAAATGTTTTACTGCCAATATACCCTCCACTTCCTTAAACCACAGAACCTCCCTAAGTATTATCCCTAAAGCTGAATCCAACACGGGCGATGCCCTTTGGTGCTTGCTTGGTTCTGTAAAGCCGACAACCCTATAGTAGCCCTAACCAGATTCACTGGACTCTCAAAGGTGCTACTACAAAATCAAAATATTAATATGTGCTATGAACACCATGCTAAGACTAATATGATGTCATGCAGTTTATGTTCATTTAATTAAATGGCTAAATAGTATTAGGCCCTTTTATTAAGGTGACCAATCAATTTACAAACACTCATTCACAACAATTACTCAATTATAACAAACAATGGGTGATCACTTTCATATTAGTAATTTATCAATCAAACAATCACTAGACAATAATCGAAAGCCTAATCGCCATGCACATTTAATTATATTTATCTTAGCTTTAGATGCAACTACATTGCAAGCATAAACAAGGTAACAGGGTCAATGTTACCCACCTAACATCCAAGCAAGGTCTTAACAAGCTTCTAAGAAAACCAAAACATCATCTCCATCCATCAAATCATCAATATCATCATCACCAGCATCAAATCATCAACATCCTTCATATAAGAAAACCAAATTGAAATAGAACATTAGCTAAGGTTGTAACAGAGATTATTCCAAAAGCAGACGCTTATCCAAAAGTTTTTAAAGATATTTTAAAGCCCTAATTTGATCAGACACTAAGTAGGAATCCTGCCATGGCTGCGAAAATTGCCCTGCCAAGATATATACAGTTCTTCATTATCTGTCAAAGTAATTCTTCTTTCTTTGTTTATAATATTTTATTACAAAAGCATCATCATGTCATTTATATTCAAAAGACTCATTTTCTAATAAACAAGCATTTGAAACCACATACTTTCCATATAAATTAAGGTTGAGCCTAAAAGGTGATTTACATCATTACTAAGCCAATTATTAGTTATTAATTTTATATTAACTTAATCTTAATCAAGTTTATTAAACTTAACCAATCTAATTCATTTTAGTTTAGTAAAGTTCATTTGTAAGAATCATATTAACTAATGCTTATTAAATAATTTACTTTATATCTAAATTCTACATTAAGCTTAGTTTAGTTACTAAGTTATAATTACTCATTCCACTAAGACAATATTAAATCCTACAAGATTTTTAAATTAAGCGAGCTCATTTTAACTCATCATGATTTATTAAACTATATTGAACCTAGGTTTATTAACTAAGCTCATCTGATGAACTTAAGTCTATGTTAACTTAATCTTAGCCAAGTTGAATATACTTAATCAATTCAATTCACTATAATTCAGTCAAGTCCATCCTAATTTTATTAGCTAAGTTTATTTTATACTTAATTACACACATTTAACAAGAAAACACAAGTTTTTAACTTTGTTTAAAAAACATAGCAACTAGAATTAATCAAAATTTAGGCCTTGGTACTTTTAAAATTTGCAAAACCTTAAAGCATAAAAGTTATAGATCTCTTTTTAAGCTTTCATAGCCTTTTGAATTACCTCAATCTAACTTCAAATGAAAAAGTTATGACCAAATTATGGCCAGACTACGAAATTGGGAAAGCTACACGACTAGTCTGCACGGGCATGCTGGAGGCCATGCTAACCAAAAAAAAATTACTAGATTCAATTTTTGTCCTTTGTAACACTCAGCATGGGCTCTACATGCCTGTGCTGCCCCTACAACCCCTGTCACGAATTTCCTTCCACTTTTCTTCATCCTTCTATCAAAATTTTCACACTTTGCTTCCATCAAAACATCATCTAATCATCATGTAAACTAGTTTTTATGCTTCTAACTCTTCTATATTCATCCCACAACATCAAACACCATCAAACTTTTCATCAAACCCTATATCTACTATTCATCATCTTCTTCACCACCCAACATGTATCAAGCATCAAACCAACATATACAAATATAAACAACCATGAAAACAAAGGACAAAGAAAAACTTTTCTTGTTAGACAACTTGGACTTCTTTTTTATTATTCCTCCTGAGTTCTTGAAGCTTGTCATGCCTGATTTCCACCTTTGATCTTGTTTTCTATCCTCATTTTTTTCTTTAATCTCATTTAAATTTGAGATTGTGTGTGGGATTTGAGAGAAAAGAAGAGAGGAAGAATGGAAGGAGAAGAAAACATAAAAGCAAAGAAAGAAAGGGAAAATTAGAAGAAGGGAAAAAATGATAGCAAAGTTAAGAAAAAGCATTTAAAGGATAAGAATTAGGGATGATTATTAACAAAGGATTATGGCTTTAATATTTTAGATGTTTATCTTAACTATAAAAAATAATTAGAAAATAATTTTTGAATTTATAACATTTAAATTAATAGCTTGAATAAAAAATGTAGTTTAGAAATTTAATTTTGTAAAAACTTGATATTTAATTTGGATCCGGGCTTAAAACTGATAAGCATTTGAACTCAAAATTTATGGGAATCAAGAAAATAGAATGTAGATTAAAAATAGCTAATTTAGGACATTTTATAAATTTTGGCAAATGAACTTGAGAATTTTAGGTGATTTGTAAATTAAAAGAAATAAAAAGGTTCAATTTGATGATTTTGAAGGATTGAATGAATCAATTTATGAAATAAACTAAAATTTGAAGTTTATAAATGTACTAGACATATAAATTGATCTTTTCCAAAAATTTAGAAAATTAAAGAACTAAAAGAAAGGAAATTTAGTCTAAATTTATAAAAAAGATAAAAGATCTTAATTGGTTGAAGAGGTTAGTTAAAGCAAATTGGCTAAATGAAGGGCTAATTTGAGATCTCAAATCCAAGTTAATTTACTTATTAATTGGTTATATCAATTTATTTAATTTTATCTTATTAATCATTCTAATTGGCTTAATTTGATTATTCAAATTCAATTTCTAACTTAAGTTTTAATTTCAAGTTTTGCTATTATATCTCATTTCTTAAAGAAATTTTGATTCATTTGTTAAAATTCATATTTATTAAGTTTATATATTGCACATAGTGTGATTATGTTATTTTGTCTTTTATTATATTTATTTGAATTTCTTGATATTTTCATTTTCAAGAAATGTATTAGATTTACTATTGTTTAGGTTTAATCCCTTCTTTCAAACATCTATTATTCATTCTTTATTTCTTGATTTAGTAGTTTGAAACTTTTTAATGTTTCATTAACTCCATATGATTGATATTCCATGCAATAAAGCATATATAAAACAATAAGAATTAGTTTAGCAGATTTAACCTTCATTACACGATTTTTAAAGAAGACCCAAACTCAACAAAGACAAAAGACGATGGACAATAGATAACTTAACTGGACTTGACTAACTTGTTTCTTGGCTTAAGATAATGCATAAGGACACCACACAACTTACACAACACAACAAGCTCAACAACTAAAGGTTGTATAATCGCTTTTCCATTCTTACCTGAATATATTTAGCAATGTGCATACAAAATATACAGTACTCATATTCTTTTTAATCATTAGGGATATTATGCTTTATAATTTTCATTAACATAAACATCTTGAAAATTTTGAAATCAATATGTCTTATTTTATCTCTTTGCATATTTTTCCAAATTATCATTACCTTATTAGAGTTGAATTAGGTTGTCTCATAATGTTATGGAATTATTGTTGATTATTGATTATGTGAAACTATGGAAAATTGTAACTTAAAATTTATCGTTATTCATTCAAATTCTTAATTAACAATTAGATTGTTTATATTTTAATATTATTTTTTAAATGCAAAAAATTAGAAGTGATTTATGTCATTTCTTTTAGAACATTTCCAAGAGTTGTAAATTTTTTGGTTGTTACAAGAATAGGTAAACCTTAAGGAGTGAATTGAATTAAAGGAAGAGATAGACATCAGGATAGAAAAAGGAAAAAATGGAGAATCGAAATGTTGGCAAATGAGACAAAGTGGAGAAGGAGAAAAGTAAAGGATGTCTTGTGTGTGCTAGGGTAAATGGAGCACTGCCTTGTACCATGTTATACCATAGCTAATGAAGTGTTGACACACCATTGGATATTAGAATGGAGGGAGAATGCCACTATAATACATGAAAGGCAAAAATAAGTCTAAAGGTAGGAATGGCATGCTTTAACTTCTTTTCTAACAAATAATACATGTCGGGATTATTTAGTTTGGGCTTATGCATTTAGATATTTAATTTAATAGGATACAAAATAAAAAAAAAAACTTATAATGAGTGAAGCACAATTATGCAATAGCTTATTAAAGGATGACGAGATATTCAGTCTTCTAGAAATTGAAGAGAGAAAGTGAATTGTGAATAGGTGGTCTAACCAAGCAAGTGAAATAAAATTTCCCTATATGATGCATCTAATAGCTTGGAAATGTTCGACTAAGTGTGAAGTCCATACCAACAAGTTCAATGTGATCAAAATATTTGTGAAAATGGAGGTAAGATCAGCTTTTCAAGAAACATTGCCTATATGAGTCAGATACGAAAGAGGCCATATAATTTTACCTTGAAGCAACTTGCATGGTTAAGTGATATCAAGGACATGCTTCGAGAAGATTCAATTGTTTGACAACGTTGCACCAAACTCTCACATTACGAACTCTCAGGACATAAACATGCTAAGCTGCAGTGCAGCTAATTTGTAGTGTGCAAGTGCTAGGTGGATCATTTGCCATTTGGAGGGCTTGATTAATCCCCAAACCCAAGTGGTTCAAAGGACTCTGGTTAGAAGGCAAAATGTAGATATATGAATTTAATTGTAAAGGCTTTGAGATTAATTTTTATTTGGAGTTTACTCTTTAGGCTAAAGTAACAAGGCTTAAAGAGTTAGGCCCAGTTTATTTGGGATGATCAAGAAAGATTTGGCATGGCAGGTTTGGAATAGGGTCTATTGGAATTGACTATCCAATTTTATCATTTCTCAAATTGGCTCACACATAATAAACAAATAAAGGCCTTAATGGGTCTAGGTCCATAAAGGAGTCCACTTCTATATCCATATGAGAGGGCTTATCCTAACCGTTAGTCGTTCATCCTATCTGATGGACGACATCGATAGCTAGGCCTCCTATAAATACTGATAGTCCCCACTTCATTTGGATGATTGGAAATTTTGGGGGAAAAAAACACTATTATTTCATTGGATTTCCATCTTAGTGAATCAAACACTTGTCTGAAATAAGAACAGTCATCGATTCATCGTATATAGTAAGGTTGATGCTTTCTAATCCCCTCACTTGTCACACGTGTGTTAGAACCTATTAAGACCCTGTACGTGCCGTTTCCCTAGGTTACGTGTAGCGATTGTCACGCGGCACGCATATGATTGTTGTAATCAGATTCTTATCCACACAAAACCTAAAGGGAGAAAGAAATTTAAAGAATACTAAAATTCTTTTGACATTATTAAATTAAAAATGGACATTCTATTACTTAATAAATTAATTAATTGGTGTTAAATGATTTTAAAATGAAAATACTAAATTGCCCTGATAAGTAATAATATACAAAAGATTTATAATGGAGTTGAGAGACGGACAAAGCAATCATTTCCTTAATCTAAACACTTAAGATAGGTACCCTTTACTTCTAGAAATTGGGACACTGTCCTACCCTACTAAAATCATGTACCCACTCCTTTTTATTCCTAGGTTCAAAGAGTACAAAAATTAGAAAGGTAATTGTTCTTTGAATAGTAGTTTAATTGGATTTAATATGGAGTACTTTAATGGCAATTATATTGTTAAATCTTGAGCAAATTGACATTTTAATTTATGTCAACTTAATACTATGTTGTAAAAGATTACTATAATTATAATTATAATGCTACCCGTAAATGAACTGCAGCGATCCCAATCCATATAAAATCCTTAATATTTTATAGTTTGTAATTAAAGAATTTTAAAATTTACATTAATATATTTAGGGATTTCATTTACCTATTACTTGTCACAAGGTACTCCTATATTGCTGACATATACTTGTATGCAGTAAATAAAATGATAATATCAATAAAATAACTATGTAATGATCCCAGGCTAACCACGAAAAGCATAAGCCAAGCTTAGTCTCATACTTCAGAGTTGAAATGCCAAAAAATCATTCAACTCGTTTCGCATTTTTTTTTTTTTTAGGTCTCTCAGATTTTACTGTCTTGAATAAGGTATAGGCCCTACTTTGCCAATTTAGAACAAAATTTTCTAGATTTTTAAGATACAAATTTAGAAAATAAAGAAAACAAAATATAAATAAAACTTTAATTAGGGCCGGCAGGTCCATAAATGCTAAAATTACATTTTTTATTCATGGGTTTATAGATATATAGACAATTGTTTTAAACTCAACACCACTCAACCCCCTAATTAAAAAAAAAAAATATAATTATTCATATAAAGTCTGGACATTTCTGGAACCATAATCATTTTTTTCTTTTTTTCTCCGTTGGGAATCTTTGACCACAATCATGCATAATACAATATAATTATATAATTATATAAATTGCAATAACATCATTAACCAATTAATTAAAAATAATTGTTATGGTCTTGATATAAACTCGTAGTTAACAGCTATGATCAAATTCTCATAAATTGCCAACACTTCCTTTTGTCCATCAAGAGCTTCTTGATCCGATATATATCAGTCATATTTTCCTAGACTGTGATTGAAAAGAATTATACATATATTCTGCACCTTTAACTTTGCTAAATAATGAAATTTTCATTATTAAGGAATGTAATAAAGTTGTCATAAGATTTCTATTTATCTATATGGAATTATTTTAGGAAAAATTAATTCTAGCATTAAATTGTCTTTATAAATATGAGTAATGGATTACTATTTGATTTTTTTTAATCGCCCAGTCATGCTATTTCCATATGAATCAATATTGAGAAGCATGTGTCCATCACTCCACTAATGGCATCAAAGATGAAATATAGTCCCTATATCCTTGTGGTTAGTGGAGAGCAGTCATTGGCTCAGATTTGTCAAAAAATTGAGATTGTTGCCTTACAACTAAACTATCTTTTATGTTTATGTTATGCCATTAATTATGCTGAGATTTGAAATCAATTATGACATGGTTTTGGACACAGATAGTAATCATCATCTTCATAAGGTTCATCACAATTCTATCAACTCGGATATCAAATATGGGAAGTGGCTTCCAACTCACCTCATTTTGGTAGCGATCATTGGTTAATGAATGTGCACAATGGTACTTTGCTTCACCTTGAGCTAGAAAGGACCAGCTCTGCTAACTAGTATAAGTACTATTATAGCTCTTTATAAGAAATAATGCTATAATATAATTCCTATTACTAGGGATAAGTGAGTCTAGGATAGGTAAGGTATGGAGTCTTATCCATACCATAACCTGTAATCTATAGGGCACAAATTTTGTATCCATTTAAGCATACCTTGTACCTATCCTTCCCTATATCTCATATCCTGTAAAGCTCACAGGGTATAGGTACCATATAGAACTTGTAATTTTCTTTTCTTTTTCAAATTTCAAGTTGTAATTGTAAAACTAGTTTATTTATATATTCATTATAACTAAAATTATTGAAATAAATTTAAAAAATAATTTTTAATACTGAAGTTTTACAATATCTAGAACTTGTGTGTGGTTGAAGTCTAATAACAAATATTTATAGAACTTGGTTACATTATTCTAACAAAATTATAAAACATCTAGCCAATTCTAAAATAAAAAACTCTAACAAGTACATATGTATTAATTAGTCTATAAGATTAATAACATAACTTAGAAGTTCATGTACATACCATCAAAATTGATCCAAAATAAAAATTGCAGTACATTCATGTTTAGTACAAGTTTTTCTAAATAAAATTTTCTAAAATGTATTTACATATAATAATCTTAATCAAAAGTAATTGCAAATAAAAAATAAAGTGTTATTATTTACTTTATAATATATTTTTTTTAATGGAATATATATTTCAAGATATGAACAGGATACTCCCAAAACCCATATACTCTCTTGTATAAGTTCTAGGGTGGGTATAAGGTATGATGACCCCTATCCATCCACACCCTATCTTGTGAAATGGTTCTTAAACAAAATATCTATATCCTACATATGACCCGTAATACTTACCAAGATCCTACTCAATTGAATAGGGTATAGTAGGATGCCCTATGCAAAAGGGTTACCGTTCATCCCTAGCTATTTGTGTAAAGTGAGTGCCACTTGTAATTCAACCACCTTTGGCTATGACCAGTTTGCAATTTCAGCTCCATGGGCTTTTCATATGTTTGCAACATTACATTCCTTTGTTGAAATCACCTTAAACTCTCCATTGGCGAATTAAAGGGATATATTGCAATGCACTAATACCGGTCTTTCGGCCCTATCAGCAATTCACTTAAAATTCTCCAATGAATAGTAACATATCTATTTTAAACGTTAAACCCATAATTTAAAATATTCTAAATCATTAATGTAAACCCCGGTTTTTCTAGTAATCAAGATGACTCGAGAACCGAAAACCAAAACCCTAAACCGGAATAGCTTAAGATGGGAGTGAGATGTAGAAACCCTGAATCCGGCTTTTCCTCGGTTTCCAATTAAGAAGCTTTTATAAGAAAATTTAATCTTTAATATAGTTCTTGAACATATTTCAAATCAAGAAATGATCATATTTTGAGAAAATTTCAATTTCGGGCCTTCCGGAGACCCGTTACAGAAAAACGTGCCCCAGAACTTGAATTTCAAAAAATTACTTATGAATACCATTTAAATCGAAATTAAATAAGAATTCAAAAATATAAATTTCATAATTTTTCGGTCGGTTTATGAAAAATACAGTTATAGCCCTTTATTCGTATTTTTTTACTACCGATAATTAAGTTATCTTGATTAATATCATTACTATTCACAAGTACAACAACCTACTACACTCACTACACATACCCTGCTCTTAATCCTTACAAACACTCAATTACATTTTCTTTTCCAAGAATTTTTGCTCTACATAATTATTACAAATTATGACTTTTAATACACAAAACTATCAAACAATTTAAAAAAAAATAAACAAACAATCCCCCCCCCCCCCCCCCCCCCCCCCTTCTCTCCTCATTGCATAGCCGCGTGATTCCCCTAAATTGTCTCCCATTGTGTAATTTTTCTTATTTATTTTATCTCATTTAACCTAATTCCACTTCATATATAAACCATTTTTTCTCTCTCTCTCTATCTTCATCCCTCTCATTTTGAATTTTACTGAAGGTAGAACAAGCTCTTTTTCTCTCCTCCCCAACCCCTCGTTGTCGGAGCCTCATGGCCCCATACACACACACACACCTTTTTTTTTCTTCCTTTTTGTCTTCTATTTTACCTTAAGTAAAAAGAACCTTACTTCTTTTACCTTTAGATCCTTGTAATGGCAAGGCTATTCTTGAGTATTTCCATTTAAAGGTCCCCATGAGCTCTTTGCTAAGGATAAGGAAATATTAATACAAGAATACCAAACCATCACAAAGTAGATCTTGCATTTAAACAAGCTTTCATGCCATGAGCTTCATGATCATCCATCTAAAAGTTGTTTTGAACAAAAGACCTTTCATAAAAATTTAGTTTTTATGTTTTCGAAACCTATTTAAGCATCTAAGATGATAGATCTATCATTTTACCATCCATATTCATGTAGGCATTTAGGATCTCATCTCTATTTTGAGTTTTTGTGCATTAATAGTCATCAAGACCTTTGTCTTGAGTTTATAAGCTTGCTAGTATATAGATCTCTAGGTAGATGAGGCAAGGAAACCAAAAAGGAAAACTCTTTTCAAGAAATGAAATAGGGTAAATTCGGATAACATGGAAAACCTAGGTTAAAATCTACTTTATCAACTTCAAAACATGTATTTTATAAGAAAAATGAAGCCTATAGGTGATAGATGATGTTTGATGATAATTTTCATGAGTTTAAATGATTTTTTACCAAGGAAAATATTTAAAACAAGAGTTGAAGTCAAATAGAAATTTTGGGTTGAAAGTTCTTGTAGGGAAAATTCGTAATACTCAATAGTGGTTAGAAAACACTAGTTTTCCAACCTCAAAAATGGTATTTTCTTAGATAAATGAAGTCCTTAGAGTATAGGTAAAATAAATACCTAAAGTTCTAAGTATAAATGAATTTTTCTTAAGAATCAACTTAAAAATAAATTTTGCTAAATTCGGATTTTTGGATCAACCCTATCATAAGACTCACTTATAAGTTTACAAATGAAGATTTAATTAGAGAAATAAAGGCCTTATGATATAGTTGATGTAAGGGTCAATTTTTCTTTAGAATAAATAGAATTTTCCTGAGGAAAATCCTTAGAACAAGTAAGAGTGACCAAGTGTATCAAATCTACTAGTTAACAAATGGCAAGAATTGGTTTCCTAAGATAAAGGTTATTTAAGTTCTTTTAATCTAAAAATTTATAAGAACTTAGGCACATAAGAATTCATATCATGACATTCATGATAGGTAAATTCATTACCATGGCATTTATTTTCATTTTACACTTAGGAACCTCAAGAGCATTCATGAAAATCACATTTTTTGAATCAACATAACCGCTGGTCAGAACTGATCCTTCATTTTCGAGACTTAAATATTTTCAAAACTTGATTTAAACATCACATTTAGAAATTTCTTTCGAAGTAGATAGAAATCAATATAAAATTTGCGAAATTCTGAGTTAAAACGGCCAAATTATGGCCATTTTAAATCGGGACTTGGAAATGACGCGAATTTCGATTTCACTAAGTTGTCTTAGAATTTTGGTATACTTAGATGGTGGAATACTTATTAGAGTGTTTCTTTTGTGTTTAGGCGAACCCAAGGACGTCGAGTCTTTACCACCGGATTACTACTACTAAGAGACTGGCGAACCAATGACGGAGTGAGTTTCTTCCCAATTCGTTCATTGTATGTGTTGATAAATTAGTGCACTAGAGTGTAGGTCAAGAAAAATGAATATGTATGATGGGAATAATGGGAATTTGTATGTCGATGATGATAGAGAACTAAAATAAGAATCGAAATCGGGTGATAATTTCTGGTTGTGCAGTTGGTTATGATGTATTGTCTGAGAATTGTTTGATCGCCTAAATAAAATGACCTAATCTCTATTCGGATTAATTCCAAATTTAGACATATGCATATCATAATGGGAAGGAGCATTAGCATTGGTTGGTTAATTGTGATCCATAAACAAAATAAATTGTTGGTTAATCATGATCCATAAACAAAATAAATTGTTGGTTAATCGTGATCCAGAAACGAAATAATTATTGGTCATATGTAGTTGATCTCATGTGTTTGGTGCATTCACTTGCTTTTGTTTAATCACTTGTTTGAATTGTTGTGACATGAATGTTGTTTGTGGAAGATTTCACTCACTAAGCTAGTTAGCTTACGTTCCTACAGTTTTTCTTCCTTTTGCAGCTACCGAATATATGGCTTAGACAGCGTGACCGGACCGCACGGTACAAGAGCTAGGAGTTTCCCCTAGAAGTTGGAATTACTGTTTAGACTTCCATAGGAAACTTTTAAGACTTTGATGACTGTATAAGGCCACTAAATATTCTTTTGTGGGGAATGCTCCCTAGTAAATGTAATGTTTTATTTATGCATCATGAGTTATATCCTACTGCTAATGTATGCCAAGTTAAGCTTTTATCTCCAATTCGACTTGTATTCTATTGTCGTAAAGGTACGCCTTACATCCATACGAGACCCTCGAAGGACTAAGGCGGTAATTCGGGAATCTTGTATGCATGTAGCGGACTGTTACGTATAGGGTACCTTATGGGGCGTGACAATTAATCATATTCGGAAGAAGAGCATCAACCACTATTTCATAAATCAATTCCATATTAATGTCATAAACATTATAAACCTAAAAGCCACTCTAATTCTGTTGTTAAATTTTGTTGCATTGAAATTTCACTAGAAGCTTAGAACTTCATATAAAATCTTCCACAAAAGTAACATGTATAATGCTTAAAAGAAATCAGTCACCGGAAAATCGCACTTTTTTCTAATATAAAACTATTTTTTTTAATGGAGTTCCAGTGAGATTTAAGGCTCATGCTAGACATCTTCCTGGTCCATGCCGGGTCCAATTCTTTAAAAAAAATTACATTTTAAATTAAAAAATGTGTTGATGCTTTCCAGTTTGATTTTTGTGTTTTTCCTTTTTTCTTTTTTCACTGAGGACCCTTTTTGGATCCATCAGTTCAGAGATGAACTCGGATTAGACACTTCTGTCACGACTCTAATATGGGGGCCTAACAGGATTTATCTAAAGCTATCATATCACGTGTGCACCCGTAACATGAGAGCCGTCTTGTATGTCAGAGTATACAAGACTCTATTATTTATAAAAGTTTATCATACAATGATATAATATATTACAGTATTTCAACTATGGAATCCAATTTCCACCAAGATCGCAGAGAATCGGTATCCCCCACCAAATAGTGAAATTGGGTTTCTAAACTACAACATACAAAATTCAATATTCATTTAATTTACATTCTAAGTTTCCATATCCTATATCTCTATCTTCAATAAAGTTTGTTGGAGAAGCTCACTTCACACATTCCTAGCCCAATCCCAGCTAGTAATAATCCTGCACAAAAACTGTAGGGGGGTGAGCGAACCACGGGCTCAGTGAATAACCAGACTTATCACAACAAGCAAGTTATTATCAATCATATGTAATGCATCAATCAAACATATGAACAATTACAAGCTTGGACAAACCGGAATCCAAACAGGATGGAGATTTACGCCCTCTCATCGGGGTTGAAGGAACCATCCTGAATCACCTACCCAGGAGAAACTAAGTACACAGGAAACCATAATCCTCACAATTATTATCTCTTTATGTTAATGATATTTTAAACACTCAGTTCCTGTTTTGTACCTTAGAAACTCCACTAAGTGTTAGACATTTCACAGCGATACCATGGGCGGCGTCCCTTCGTTACCAGTTAGTTCCCATGGAACCGACAGAACAAAGGTAAGCTTGCGTAGAACTAATAGCCTCTGCCTAGAAAAACCAAGCATTACCAAGAACCGAAATTCTAACACGTATAGGCATTCGTAAAAACATAATGCAGTTTATGCAAATCGTGCAATGCATGTCCGTTTCATTTATAGTACCGACAGTTGTTAATCAAGTTTGAGGCGATCATACAATTTACAGACAATCATCAACATATTTCATACAATATTTATCATTCAATAGGATTATCGCTTATATTAAGATAATTTGCCATGCAATCATACACCACGCATCATGCTGTATCCCAATCCCGCATGTATATCAATTGAATATATATATATATATATATATATTATTCCAAATGCAACTATACTACAAGCACAAACAATGTAACAAGTCTAAGTTACTCACCTGTGGTCCTCGCTAAGTTGTTGTATAAGCTACCGAAAATTCGGAATTGATCTATTTTCCTATGAAAGGGAATAACAGAGATTTATTATTGAATAATTTCTGTAAGAGAAGTCTTCCTATAATTAAAGGCGCTGATTCTAATCGCCGAATATAGACTAAACCCGTTATTTTAATTATTGCATCGTTAAATAATTTAATTAAATCATTTTAGATATCTAGATATTTCGTATCGGTGTTTGATATAGTTTTTATTAATTGCTATTTATATTTTTATTTAAGGGATTTGTCTTTTCTTAAGTTCTACTACTTTTAATAGAAGATTTTTATTTATTAATTCGTTGCCCGTCAACCTTATCTGTCTCTCGAATTAGTATTTTTATTTATTTAAGGGTATGTTCTAGTATCTATATCCTTCAAGAATAACAATCGTATTTAGATAAATCAAAGTTATATTATACTTCAGTTTCATTCTTGTTGCAAAACAAGCTAAGTTTAATACCATAATATTATTAGTAATATTAGTATTGGAAAATCAATATCAATATTAGTATTAAAATTAAGTATAATAATAGCAACCATCTTCATACTATTAGTAATAATAATACTAGTGACAAAATAAATAATAGTATTGATGATAATATAAATATAGTAGCATTAACGTGAAAATAACAGTATTAATAATTGTTTATGACTCGTGATGAAAATATCAACAATATTAAATACTATACTCAGTAGTCATAATAATAGCAATACTTATAATCATACTTATATGAATAACAGTAAAGTTGATGTAGAACTCCTAATCATGCTTTTAAAGCTTGATTTATCAAGTTTTATGTTCATGTAAGGTCTTAGAAGCTTTAAACATGCATTTAGACTAGATTAGATGAAGTTTGAGTCTTGTTTTGTCCACTTTGTCTTTAAATCCGAATTTACTATTACCAAATCTATAATATTTTTAAGTTGTTGTCTACCTTAGTTGACAATATCTAAACATTCCTCATACATCAACAATCCATCTACTTGAATTCATCAATGATTTAACAACTTCTTCCAACTACATAACTTTCTTTTAATGTTCAACAATTTATCTTAAAGTCTATACACAAGTATAATAAGGATAGGTTTAGTTGGAACTTACCTTGGAATGGAATGGAAGGAGGAGGTTCAATTTCCTCTTAAAGCAAGAATTAAACCTAGATCAAAGATTAGAGGATGAGTTTCTAACTAAACAACATTAACTATAAAAAGTTTACTAAGGTAATCTAATTTTCTCACCTTGACAAGCTAGTCTCCTCCTCTTGATCCTTAAGGTAACTTGGGATTTTTGATTTGGTTTTGGTTGTTATTGATGAGCTTAGTGTGTTTGTAAGGTAGGCTAGGGTTTATGGTTGTTTATACAAGATTTCTAAACTTCTATGTTGAAGATAGTAAGGGAAAAAGGAAAGGAAAAGGGTTGGGCGCACTTATGTTTATAGCTTGTTTTTGGGATGATTTTGTGAAAATTATGAGCTCAAATTGTGTCTAACTTAAGCTTATATACATATACTAAGTATAGGCTAAGTTTTAGAGGCTAAGGAAAGGGTTTTGGGTTTGAAAAATATTCACAATTGCAGCTGGAAATTCCATACGAATTTGTCAACTTTGGGTTGCAAGTTTTGACAGATTTTTGTAGTTACTTAAAGGATATTTATGGGGTTTGTTTGCTAGTAATAAGGCTATTAAATAGTGGTTTATTTAGTGCATTTGTAGTACAAGTAGGCTGAGAAAAATCGGAGCAAATGAAGGGTTATATCTATCATGTTTCAGCTGTTGTTTCGGGTGGAATTTATGGTGCGAATTTGAGAACGATTTTGGACGAATTTGTATGGAATTTGTGGGTGGTTTCAAGGGGCTTTAAATGTGTTTGTTTGGTAGTTAATTAAGGTTGTTTATGTGTGTAAAATAGGGGCTCAAGTTACAAGAAAATCGGATAAGAATTCGTGTGAAATTAGAGATCAAATTCTAAGTTTGCTGCTGCAGTTATGTTGATGTTTCCCAGCTGGTTTATATGGTTTTGTGGTCAGGATTTCTTTGTTGTTTTCTATCTAACAATTGGTGTTTTAAGTGGAGATTTGAAGGCTTATTATTTGTCTTTACTTAGTCAAAAATATCAGCCTAAATGAGCCTAAGAATCTACACAAATCGGAATTCAAATGTCGCTGTAATCTTGTTGGTTTGTCCCCTGCTGCAGCTACTAGTTTGAAATTTTCTAGGTAGATTTGGAGTTGTTTGGGTTGATTATTTGAGCTGTAATTCTTGGCATTTAATGTTGATTACATGTGGTTTATTTTGGTTGGATTTCATGTCTTTTTCATGTTGAATATTAGAGCTCAACTTTGATCAAAGTTGGATGAACAATTGTGGTTCACAGCAGTTCCAGCTCTGTTTTCACGGTAATTGAAGCTTCATTTGCAGCTGTTTTATGGCTTGTTTTGATCTGAAATTGTATTGCATTTAAGACTAATCCTATGTGGAGTATTGTGGTTGGTTTTTATGTCATTTTCATTTGAAATTTGTGTGTTTAGATTTGCTTAATCTAGCTGGACGTGAACCTCCTCCAATTGTCGGGTCCTCCTCTGTACCGTGTGAATTCTGCCCCTGTTCCAGCATGAGAATTCAACTTCTGCTGCTGAGTTTGCTTCATGGGTTGTGTGTGATGTCCAACAGCATCTTTCATGTGCTGTGCGTGGAAGGAGCTGCTTGCTCGTGTGGTGTATGGAGAGGGTGCGGTGCTGCTGCATGTGGCTGGGTGGACTTCGGCTGGTTCCTCTGCTGTACGTGGGAACTGCAGCAAAAAGGCTTTCAATTGTTGCTGCTCGTGTCCGATTCCTGCGGTGGTTATCCTTTATTCCCCTGCAGCGTCCTCAACCAATAATTTCCCTAGCGTAGAAGTTGTTCTTGTTTTGTTTCAGCGGCTTTTATATATATATATATATATATATTTCGCTGCTTGTGAAGACATCCATGACGTGAAGAGTAAACAATTGGGACTTACACGGATTCCTCTGTCCGTAGTTCTACTCCTTTTTGGTTTTTTCTCTATTATATTATTATTATTATTATTATTATTATTATTATATTATCATCTAATTAATAGTTAACTACATTAATTTAAACCAATATTAATTTATAAATGTATGTTTATTTTCATTACGTACAAGTTATCTAGAAATAAAATTATCTAAGTTACTATAGAAAATTCTAAATTATTTTTATCTTCACATTTTTAGTTTGAAATTTACACGATTAAATATTTTTAGCATTTTTAACTTACATGATTAGATTTTTCAAGTTCAATAAATCGGATTTAGAATGGAGCTTAACGAATTCAGAATTTCCTAACAAGTATAACAGCGAGTTTTAAATTTCATTTTTAGATCTAGATTAATATTTATTGATCGGTATTGGTATATATTGTGTATTTATAGTCTTAATAATTCCTCTTTAAATTATTGCTTTATACTAATAAGTACTGTTAATAAATTACATTTTATCGGGTTTTGAAAATTTTCATTTTAAATTTAGATTAGTAATGATTGATCGGTGTTAATATCTATTATGTTTTTATAATCCTAATAATTCATCTTCGGATTGTTGTTTTACGCCGGTGAGTACTGTTAATAGATTATATTGATTGGGTTTAAAATTTAGAGCTACTTTTTAATTATATCTTGAATTATCAGTTCAAGATACGAAATCTCGTTTTTGGTATCAATTAAGGTCAAAGAAATTTTTATTCGGGTTTTTTCAAGCTACGAATGAGTTTATTATATCTCATAGGTCCATTTTAAGATTTTTGTTAAATCATATATTTTGGTATTAGTTTCACATTTGCTAAGTTGTTCAATTTCTAGGTATTGAAGGTTATATTGGCAACTCAAGATTTTAATTTCAAAATCTCTAGTCTTTTAATTGGAATATTAGTATAATTTAAATATTTATTTTAAGATCTAGATTCTTAATATCATCAATCTTTTGTGATCTTATCGTATCCTTTGTAATTCTAGTGTTTGGTCTTTAGTCTATAATTTTATATCTTTCAGGTTCTAAAAATTATTCGTCTGTTATTGTGACTTAAATTTAAGGTTAACTATGATTTGTTTATTGGATCATTGATCACTATACTAAACGTCATGTTTTACTGTATATGAATTATTCCTACTAATTTGTTAATAACAACATATTTTATCTAGGCTACTTGATATTGTTATCGTTTTAAACACTATTGTTTCATTATTTAACAAACGTAAGATTTATTTTCTAAGTTTTGATCTTAAGGAAAAAGAATTCAGTAACTTTATATTAACGATTGAGTTATCGTCGTTTTATAAATTATTTGAGATCATAAAAATTACAGTTTTGTATTTCGAAATAATTTTATTGGTAACGGTTTTTAATCTTTCTAACTATAATCAAATTCATCACACTTTAATATTTTTAAATCGAAAAAAATTTGGAGTGATTTTACTACTTGTTTCAATTATTCAATATAATTCTATATTACATTTTTAGTATTTGTTAAAATTAGATTACGTAAAATTTGGGGGATTACACACGCCAACCCTTTAGGACCTTAAGGCAATCCAAACTGTCCTAGCGGGGTGAGTCCAACAGTGGTCTCGCCATGGATGGTTCCCATTGATCCCGATTTAGGCCTGACCCAAGGAGATGTTTAGCATACACAACCTTTTATACAAATTATAATTCCATTACTATAAAGATATGAAAAATGTTATATTTCTAGTGGTATTCACATACACAAATAAGGAACAAATTCACTTCTCTAGATTCTTGCATAACTATATTAGAATTTGTAGGACTTGAAAATAATAATTATACGATTCATTTCCTTCTCTTAAAAAAAAAAATTTTATAATTTCTCTTTTTTTCATCACACATGCATGCACATACCCACACATTGACACATAAATGTGGAAATAAGAGGCTGAGAGTCTTTTCTTATAGAGATAAGATAAAATTTGATTTGAAATTTTTTGAAATTAATATCTATTTAAAGATGAAAGGATTAATCTTCTTTACATTATTCCATTATTTTACAATAAATTAATTATCAAACTAATTCTAGTTATGAAATAAATAATGATATAGTTTTTGTATCCACTAAAACTTGTAGTCAATAAAACTTGTTTCTATTAGTCATAGGCAACTCCCTAATTTCTATAGATAAGGCAATGTGTTTTGAACATACATCAAGATAACCATCTAATGATATCTATTGGCTATTTAATAATATAGAATCAAGACAAGGTTGTGAAGCTTTATTGTTATGAAGTAGGGCCATGTGAAAAAAATGAACCAAACTGCAAGATGAATTGGAGTGAACTAAATCAAACTAAGCTTTCGATTCTTACTCCAAATGGTTCATTTTGGTTTGATTCGATAATGGGGGTTTGGTTTGCAGTTCAATATGCAACCTTGAATCAAATAGCATGATTTGAACCAAACCGTATAGTTTTACATATTAAAAAAAAAAAACTAAATCATGTTTTTTTTAATTATCATATTACAAATTAATTTAATTTTTTTAATTATTGATTTAGATATGTATTTCTTATAGGAATAGCATTAAATTGGTTATGCCATGTCTTGATTGTTGTGATATGTCTATAAATAAGTTAATTTTTAGATTATAGCCTTTAGTGTTTTGAACATTTTTTTTCCCTTCTTTATCTTACCTACTAGATAAGTTTTATTACTTAGTTACTCATTTGTGTACGCAATCGATAACATATTGATTAGAAGTGCAACGAGTTGAAATTTTCCACCTTATATTGGGACATCATATCTTAATTTTATTGAGTCTAGTATATTATTATTAGTTTAGGATTATTCGAGAGAATGGGGTTAGCATATGATTATTGTTCTATGGTTGAAGAAATCTTTCCTCAAAGTAACTTTTATCTATTAATTATTTGGATAGATAATTAATTTCAAATATTGCTATTTCTATTTCTATTAGTGATAAGAAATATATATCTGATATCTCTTGTAGAATTTTTTTAAGAATAAAAAAAAATTCAAACCATGAATTGAATCAGATTGATTTGCTCTTTTTTTTATTCAAAAAAATCACGAATCAACTGTATGATTAAGTTTGAATTTAAATAAAAACTTAACAATAATAAACAATTTAGTTTGACTTTGGGCAAAAACCAAATCAAATTGCATCGCGACACTCCTACTTTGAATCAATTGTTATGGATCACTTTTATCTTAACCAAGAGATTGCGTATTAGGATTCTTCATTCAATCAAAACAAAGCATACTAAACCAAAAAATGTGGTTCTTTTGTATTTTAATTTAGTTTATTTTTCATTTCTGAGGGGATCTACGGTTCGTCATTGATTTCCCGAAGTTGAATTTAATCAAGTTGAACCAAATCTCTTTCTACTTAAAAATAAAAAAGAAACATTTTTTTTTGTTTAACCTTATATACATTTTATTTAAACCTTATTTACATATTCAGTTTGTTGTCTCTCGTCTAACTTCTAGACTATAGAGTCTGCATTTTTTACTTTATCATCATAAATTCTATCTTTAGCCATCATTATCCTTTCTATACATTATATTGTACATTTACAATCTCAATTGAAAAAGATGTATTTAATGTCATGGAAGTCTGACATTTCATATTAAAGATATATGAAGGCCTCGAGTTAGAGATTATTCATGCTCATATTTCAAGAGGAAGGAACAATAGTATTGAACATGCAGTATACTTTATTGGTATACCATGTATAGAGTGCACTTAACTTTAGGCATTCATTTGCTTAATCTAGCAAGAATGGCCTTAGTCACACAACATAGAGCAATAAATGTTTGTAACCTTTAAAAATGCATGCTATCACATACAACTTTAGATAATAAGATGTTGTGAAAATCCCTAGACATACTTTAATTTAGTTGTGAAACTTTATTGTAATATATATGTATATATTAATAGAGTTGTACAAATGTGTTGAACAAGCTAACTCGGCTTAACTTGAATTGGCTAGTGAGTTAAAAGGCTAACTCTACCCAACTTTGCTTTGACTTATGTGTTAAATAGACTAGAATTAGTTAACTTTCAACCCATTTATATATTTTGCGAGTTAAATGGACCAATTCTATCCATTCCTTTTTTTAGTGGATTACATAGGCTAAAACTTCAACTCACTATTAATAGATTTTTTTTTATATAAAATTATACAAATTTAGGGAGAAAATTAGAGATCTTAAGTGTGTTGAATATTAAAAATTTTATCTTACATGTATACTTGATGTATATAGTGTGAGGGTTGTTTATACGTGATATACTAATGAAATAATTTAAGTTATATTATGAATTGCAATTTCATACAAATTTGTTATTTCTTTCACCAATTTTATCGTCTCGAAGTACCCAACATCTGCAGGTATGAAAAGAAAGAAGTGCAAAAATATTTTTTTATTTTATTATTTGATTATTTTCTTTAATTATAATGCACCAACTGACTAAACTAGAAAAATGAATAGTTTCATTTCCAGTTTATAATTAATGACTATATGAATATTACCAATACTTCTTCAATTTGATTTTCATTTCATTGGATACATATGATTCTCAAAAATATTTAAATATAATTAAATTGAATATAGAAAATTATAAATTATTTTTCTTTATCAAAAGTAACCACCAAGTTTTATTATGCATGCCTTAAAAGACTAATACATTTTGTCTAAAAAGACCAATAGTTCATATTAAGTAACTCTTATTGTTACACTATAATATAAGATCAAAGACTAAAAATACTATATAAAACTTACAGCATGTCCACTTGAGGTAATAGGTATTCATTCATTCCTCTTTCTATGTAAAGTTGCTAGTACGATGTTTAATTAAGGAGAATGACAATTCATAATAAATTGTTATTTCAAAAATAATGAATAGCAATTTATGTCCCTATACATGAATTACCCTTCAATAATTTATTTTAAATTTTTGTCATAAATAACCATGTTTTGAATATGTTATCTACACATTTATCATCACTCTATAATAAAAGGACATTATAGAGTTTTACTTTTACTCTAATAATTACGAGTCTTAGTTTTTATACCAAGAGAATATTGTAATACAATAGATATGTAATAGTAATTACATTTGTACTACTTTTCTATTGAATTAAAATTCAATTTCCCCCCTTACTATAGATGATGAAGTCAACATTCTATTAGCGAATTTACAATTATGATTGCATTGTGTTGTAGACAACGAGAGGATTATTATAGAAAAATGTAGATGTAGCAAACATATTTTTTTTATGTTTTCTTATCTTTAGAGATCGACTCCTTTTTATATTATATTTTTATGAGATAAATTACACTAGAAGGTATCAATATTGATTTCAGGACTAAAAGATGATATTTGAGAAATTGAAGATAATTCAAGTGAAGTCAAGGGAAATTAGCTAAATATATATAGGAGCTACATTTGTACATACCTACCTTATGCATGGCCATGATGAATGCAAAGGAACAAATCAGAGAGCAAACAAAGCAAAAACTAATATTCTGTTTACACGTGCGTTGTGCACCCCTCCCCCCCCCCCCCCCCCCCCCACCCAATAACACGGCCGTGCAAACTTGGTCGCACATGTTATAAATTTCAATGTTAGTGAAGTTTTTAGCTTCAGTCCTCCTTTGAGCATACCTGTGCAAACTAGCTCGTACTGACATGTTTCCTATCTTATATTATAAATAGTTACCTTATCGTCACGTTTGAAAGATCTTTTGGCATATTTTTTTGAGATCTCAATATATCTAAAGGGTTCTACCATTATATCATGCTTACTGATTATTTCTCTAGATCTTTTGTTTTCATCGTAAACTCCATGGAGGAGCAAATCTTTATACCCTAGGTCCCGTGAAACCCTGAACCCCCGTACGATTTGAATTATCTTTTCATTAATGAAAAGTTTATGCCTTTGTATCTATTGATGTGTTTTAATTGTCTTGTGATTGATTTATATGCAAAATTGATTTCATGTATAATTCTTATTAGGTAGAAAGAGGTCTCATTTAATATAATAGATCTTCATGAATAGAGATTACAAATTTCACCTAGAGGTAGGAAAGTTTTGATTTTCTACATAAAATTTTTTTCTTTACTGTAGGGATCATAAAAGTTAATGCAATCTTATTGGGCATTAGTGAGGGAGAGGTTTCCACTATCTTATGTAGGGTTAGGAATTGATTAACTTAATGGAGTAATTGATTTATTTGAGAGTTTTTTGCAGTGTAAAATGTAAATAATTCATTAATTAGCTCATTATTATAAGAAATTTAGGCTTTGGGTAAAACACTAGAAAGTATCAACCTTTGGGTATAAGTTCATTTAAGATATCAATATTTTATAAAGTGAATCAAATAAGGTTTCAATGTTTTGCAAAGTTCATTTAAGGTATCAATATTTTGATTAATTTTCAATTAAGTTTCCTAGATTTTCATTAATGGTCAATTACTAATGCCTTATTTGACCCACTTTGCAAAATGTTAATACCTTTTTTTAACCACTTGAAACGTTGATTCCTTTTTTGGACAACTTAAAACGTTGATACCTTAAATGAACATGCCCTCAAACATTAATACCTTTTAATGTAATTTACCCTTTAGGGTTTATGGTGGATCAAAATGAAGGGTATGTCTTGTGATTGACTGCATCTTTTGAAAGCATAAATAATTTGTCTTAAGGTTTGCTAGTTTGGTTAGTTAGGAGTTAATAATAGATATCACTTCAAGAATTAGGCTAAATAGTAAAAAAAAGAGTAATACTAGTACTTGTTCTTTAGTTCCCTGAGGACAACACCCGTTAATTCTATACTATACTAGATATATATACCTACCTAGCTTGATCATAGGATTTACTTGGGTTTATAAATTTTATAATTTCATACGATCGGTTAACACGTATCAAGTTTTCTTTTCCGTTGCCGGGAATCTGGTAGAGCAATATTAGGAATAACCTTAGTATTTACTACATCAGACATTTTTTTATTATTTTATCTCTCTTTTCTACCTACTTTTTGAATAATTCTAACTTTTTATTGTTTGCTTCTGTGTTGCATGACAAGGAGTCTCCTTTTAGACATTATTGATCTAGAACTTAAGATTGAGAGGACACTTTGCACCATTTGTAAGAATACAACTGCTAATTCATTTGGGCAGTTGGTAATTGAGGGATAGACAATTGATTTAGAACCCAAAACGAAAGCAAAAGATGAATTACTAGAAGAGGAAACACATGAAGTCATGGCAAAAGAATCTCCTAAGACAAATCTATATTATGCAAGGCCTACACTAGATGGCATTGGCCCCACCATAGCAGCAAGAAATTTTGAGATAAAAAGTATAGTGATCTAGCTTCTCCAATAGTATTGTCAGTTTGATGGACTGCTCAATGAGGATCCACATGCACATCTCCAAACTTTCTTAGAGATTTATGAAACATTTAAGAACAATGGAGTAACGGATGATGTGGTGCATTCGAGATTATTTCCTTTTTCACTGAGAGGGAAAGCCAACAATGGGTTAGCATCATTGGGTGCTGTAGCTATTACTACTTAGGATGACAGGGTAAAGTAGTTTTTGGATAATTACTTCCCTCCATGCAAGATCGCCAAGCTCCACAATGACATATCTTCCTTTGTTTAGCAAGATATAGAAACTCTTCTTGACGCCTAGTAGAGGTGGAAAGAGCTTTTGAGGAGATGTCCACATCATCAAGTACTACCATGGATACAGGTACACACTTTTATAATGTTGACGACACAACTACTCAACAATTAGTTGATGCCTCAGTTGGTGGTACATTGAATTCTAAGACACTAGAAGATTCATTGAAGCTTTTTAAAGAAATGACTAGAAATATTTATCAATGAGACAACAACCAATGCAAGCAGAATGTTGCAGGATTATAGAAGGTGGATCTTATGACCACCATTGTAGCAAGATAGATGCATTAAGTAAGCAGGTTACCTACAAAAAAAAAAAAATGCTCTAGCATCATAATTCTAATATGGGGACTCAAGTGGGGATGTGAATTTCTTTGAGCAGCAATAACATGTGGATTATCTTAGAAATCAGAATAGGCAACAGAACAATCTATACAGTACTACTTAAAATCCGAGTTGGCAGAATACCTCAATTTTAGCTATGGCAATCTAAATGCTTACAAAGCTAACTATTTAGCTCTAAGATTCTAGAAGCAATAATTGCCACCTCCTCAAAATATGCTTCAACTTCTTGCTTTACCACCAGCCCAACCCATGCCTCAACTCACTACTCTACCACTATAAGAGAAGAAGTCAAATTTAGAAGATCTTATAACTCATTTCATTCAAAGCTATGAGGTTAAATATTGAAACCAAGAGGCTTCCATTCATAACCTTAGGAAGCAAATTGGTCAACTGGCCAAAAGGATGTTTAAGAGATAACCAAGCTCCCTTTCTAGTAACATTGAACCAAATCCAAGAGAATAAGTGAATGCCAGTAGCTTAAGAAGTGGGAAGGAGCTACTATTTAGGAGTGAAGAGCAGCCTGAGGAGGAGGAGAATTGGGTTTATGAGAAGCAAAAGCAAGAGCTAGAAAATGAAGAGAGTGGATTTTCTTAGAAGGAAAAGGTAGAATATGAGCCTGAAAAGAGATCACCTCCGATTGTGAAGGAATATGTCCCAAGATACCTTATCCAGCTCACCTCAACAAAATAAGGATAAAGAACAATACAATAAATTCCTTGAGCTTTTTAAACAGCTCCATCTACATATTCCTTTTATTGAGGCAATTTCCAAGATGCTGAGTATGTTAAGTTCCTAAGGGAACTGTTATCTAAAAGAAGGAAATTGGAGAATGTAGCAACAATAGAAGTTGGAGCTAGTTGCTCATCAATTATTTAGAATAAGCTACCTCCAAAGCTAAAAGATCTAGGGAGTTTTACGATCTCATGTATAATATGTGATATCACTACTAATAAGGACCTAGCTGATTTGGGAGCGGCATCAATGTTATTCCATATTCATTCTTAAAGAAGCTGGGTCTAGCTAAATTTAAATCCACTTAGATGATTTTGCAACTTGCAATCACTCTATAAAGTGCTTGATGGGAATAATTGAAGATTTTCTGGTAAGGTTAGAAATTTTACATATCTTATGGACTTTGTGATCTTAGACATGGAAGAAGGAAGGGGGTGTGCCTTTGATTCTTGGTAGGCCATTCCTTGCCACAGCCAGAGCACTCATCAATGCTAAAGGTGGCCAATTGGTATCACGAGTTAGGGATGATTGTGAAAATTGCCACAGCGAGTTCTAAAAAGCTTGTCTTAGGGTTTAGAGGTGGTGGGCAAGTAACAAGTTACAAGTTACATCAATGATCCTCACTTAGAAAGTGTTGTTAAACCATTGAATATACACCACCAATCGAGGCCAAGTGCAAGAACGCCATACAAGCCATCTTCTTTAAAGTTAAAAGGTAAGGAAAAGAAAGATAAAGCTGCAAACATTGCAGCTATGATGGGATCAGCCCAACTGTAGACTATCACATGTGAGTAATGTGGAAACTGCATCAAGAAAACTGATATAAGCGTAGTTGATAGCTTAGATCTTAAGGCGGAGAGTTCCCACATCTCTCAATTTGACCTCCATTGATTAATGAAGAAAGTGAAAGATGTCGAGCTAATGACATTAAAAAAGTGCACTTCTTATGAGGCAACCCATGACTAACATAAGTAAGTTGAGTTCTTTTTGTTTTTTTTTTTCTTCACAACCCTAAGTCGATTTTTCTATAAAAAAAAATTGCAGGGTTTGAGTGTTTTTACATAATTTCAATAAGGTAAGAGTTCAATCTTAAGTTTGGGGAATGGTACTATTTGGTATGCTTTAATTTTTTTTTTTTAAAGCAAGCGAGGTAAGTTATCATCCAATTTTCTAAGTGTATTATGCATACTAAGAGCCAAAGCCATGATGGATACTTGCACTTTTCCTAATGTAAGCATGAAAATTTTGAAATACACTTAGTTGTTTTTGCTTAAGGAACTTCACTTCAAAATTGTACATACTGTTTTCAATACTACATCTAAGCATTGTTATGCTTGAGGCAGTGTACTTTGATGATTTTAAGGATAACAAAGAAAAAAAATAGATATGAAGCCTGCGTAGCTCCGAACACGGCCATGCAGATGATAGGGGAGAAAATTTTGAGTGCTACTGAGCCCTACCCAGCCTTAAGCATGGCTGGGTAGAAGCCTGTATAGCCATTTGAGCCCTCATTGGAGCGCTTCTATATCCTGCTTAACCTGAGCATGGCTAGGTAGAGGAGCAGGAAGGCTAGCAAGCACTCAGGGCTTGCTACTATTCTTTTCCCAACCTTGAGCACGAACGCCCTATTTTGATCCTATCCCTACCCTATTCCGCCATACAGTTGGGCGGGCACACTTAAAAAAAAAAATCCAAGATCACATAAATAGTTTTCCTACTTTTATTCTTTCATTTCTCGCTTTTCCCCATCGTGCAGCGTATTTTATTTTGAGTACTACATACTTTCACTTTCACACTCATACACACTCCACAATACATTGATTATAGCATATGGTGTCATCACCTCACTACCGATAACATCAAGTAAGCTCCTCATCCTTCTCTTTAATCTCTTATTTCCAATTAGTAGTATTATTCATCATGCTTTAATGGATTTTCACATATGAGAGTGGTTTGTTGGCGATGCATGTATCCTTTTGGTGAAGATTTTGTTTCCATGAACTATCTATTGCATATTTGTGATTTTTATTTTGAATCCACGTTCTCAACTCGTATTGAACATGCTGCATTTATCATTTTAAGGTTCATGCAGATTTTCTAATTTCAACAAAAATTGGTCTTTTGTCACGACTCCAAATGGGGGCCTAACAGGATTTATCTAAAGCTATCATATCACGTATGCACTGTAACATGAGAGCCGTCTTGTATGTCAGAGTGTACAGACTCTATTTATTTATCAATGTTTATCATATAAATGATATAATATATTACAGATTTCAACTATGAAATCCAATTTTCCAATTTCCACCAAGATCGCAGAGAATCGTATCCCCCACCAAATAGTGAAATTGGTTTCCAAACTACAACATACAAAATTAAAAATTCATCTAATTTACATTCTAAGTTTTCATATCCTATATCTCTATCTTTAATAAAGTTCGTTAGAAGCTCTCTTCACACACTCCTAGCCCAATCCCAGCTAGTAATAATCCTGTACAAAAATTGTTAGATGAGCGAACTACGGGCTCAGTGAATAACCAGAACTTATCACAACAAGCAAGTTATTATCAATCATATGTAATGCATCAATCAAACACATGAACAACTACAAGCTTGGACAATCCGGAATCCAAACAGGATGAGATTTATGCCCTCTCATCGGGTTGAAGGAACCGATCCCTGAATCACCTACCCAGGAGAAACTAAGTACACAGGAAATCCACAATCCTCACAATTATTATCTCTTTATGTTAATGATATTTAAACACTCATTTCCTGTTTTAATCCTTAGAAACTCCACTAAGTGTTAGACATTTCACAGCGATACTATGGGCGGCGTCCTTCGTTACCAGTTAGTTCCCATGGAACCGACAGAACAAAGGTAAACTTGCGTAGAACTAATAGCCTCTTGCCTAGAAAAACTAAGTATTACTAGAGAACCAAAATTCTAACACGTAGTAGGCTATCATAAAAACATAATGCAGTATGTGCAAATCATGCTATGCATGCACCATTTTACGTATGAGTTCGATAATTTTTAGTCAGGTTATAAGTGTTCAAACTTCATTCAGACACTCAACATGCTTCACATACAGTAATTTCACAAGCCATTCATTATCACTTTTGGATAGTAGTATTTGTCAAACAAGTAATTTCAAACAGCATACAAATCCCGTAATCCCATATACATGCAAGTTCATCATTATTATCTTTGTATTTTAGTGCAACTAAACGATAATCACAAACAATGTAATAAGTCTAAGTTACTCACTTGTGGTCCTCGCTAAGCTGTTGTATAAGCTATTGATAATCCATAAATTGATTTAATTTCCTATGAAAGGAAATAACAGAGATTTATTATATGATTATTTCTGTAAGAGAAGTCTTCCTAGAATTAAAGGCATTGATCTCTATCGTCGGATATTAGATTAAGTTCGTTATATTAATTATTCTATCGTTCAATACTTTAATTGAATCCTTATAGGTGTCGAACTATTCCGTATCGGTAATTTGATACAGTTTTTATTAAGGTTTTAATCTATAGTAGAGAATATTCATCTGTATTTCGTTTCTCTTGATATCTATAATTTTTAATTAAGGAGTTTGTCTTTTCTTTAAGTTCTTACTACTTTTAATAGAAGATTTTTTTATTTATTAATTCTTTGCCCGTCAACCTTATCTGTTTCTCAAATTGGTATTTTTATTTATTTAAGGGTATATTCTAGTATCTATACCTTTCCAAAAGTTATAAAATCGTATGTCTATGGAGTTTAGATATATCGAATTTTTATTATACTTAAATTTTATTTTTATTGCAAAACAACTAAGTTTAATACTATAATATTATCAGTAATATTAGTATTGGAAAATCAATATCAATATTAGTATTAAACACAAGTATAATAACAATAATAATTTTCAAACAGTTAGTAAATAATACCATTAGTGACCAAAATAGAATTGATGATAGTATATATATAGTGACTTCAACGTGAAATAACAGTATTAATAGTTCTAATGAAAATATCAAAAATATAGGATACTATAAACAGTAGTAATAATAACGATAATAATTATAACTATATTACTAGAATTAACAGTAACATTAATATTGGTTTTAAGAGTAAAAACCGAGTAAATTTTTATTTACAATTTCTTATTTGTTTTAAATCTGATTTTGCTGTATAAATAGTCGATTTGATAGTACTCGAAGATTTCTTTCTAGTAGTGGAATTATTTTCAAGAAAAGAAACTTATACAATTTTTAAATTTATGAAACATATGCATAGATTTCGAGTGAATCGTAACAATTGCAGTCAAAACTTGTTTTGATCATATCTAATTCATTTCTAATCCGTTTTTGACGAATAAATAGTCGATTTCATAGGATTTTTCGTGTTCTTTCCATTGGTGGGTCGTTTTTGGCTTATAACAAACACATAGATACAGTTTATTCGTTCTTTCTAGGGATACACATAGTCATCTAAATTTCGACTTAGCTTTGTCGTAGTTTAAGTGTAGTTTTGGTTTTTCCTTTCTAAGAGTTGAATTTCTATACTTAAGAATCTTTAAGTTAATGTGTTTATATCCTAAATAGTCTAGATAGCATAAATATACTATTAGACTAATCTTGATAAATTTGTAAGACAAATTCCTATAAATCAACATAACGAATATTTAAACTTAATGTAATTCTTACCTTGATTGGATAATAGAATGAACTTAGCTCTTCATTCTTGATGAAATTATTGATCTAAAGAGAAAGGTTAGAAGTGAGTAACTTAGGAAAAACTAATCTAGCTAAACTAACATATATATATATATATATATTTGATTTTCTTACCTTGTTGAGTCTAGATTCCAACTTGAATCTATGATAAACCAAGGCCATTCAACTTGGTTTTTGATGTTATTGAAGGAAGGATTTGGTCCTTAAAGTGTTTGATATTTAGATAAAAGATAGGAAGGAAAAACAAAGGTTTTCTACTTGGTTTTAGGTCTCTTCAAAGCTATCCAAGTGAGGGAAACACCAAGGAGAAGGGTTGTTCGGATTTTCACTTGTAGCTATATTTTTAGAGTAGATTTGTGGGAGTTAAGAGCTGAATTTGTGGCTAATTCAAACCTATATGTATGTACTAATGTTAGGTTAGAGTTAGGACAAAAAAGGGCATTTTGGACTTGGAAAAATACAAATTCCAGTTGTTGTTCTCGGGTAGAAATTTCATGCGAATTTGGATGAATTTTTATAAATTTGCATGAAATTTGTGGCTGATTTCAAGGGGTTTGTTTGGTAGTTAATTAATGTTGTTTATGTGGTAAAATAGGGCTCATGTTGCAAGAAAAATCGGGTCAAAATTCGTGTGAAAACAGAGGTCAATTTCTAACTTTTCTGTTGTAGTTTGTTTGCTGATTTCTTCCTGCTGCAGCTACTAGTTTGGAATTTTTAGGCAGATTTGGAGTTGTTTGGGTTGCATATTTGAGTTGGAATTCTTAGCATTAAAGATTGATCTAATGTGGATTGTTTTAATTGGATTTTATGTCATTTTTGTGTTGAATATTGGAGCCCAAAATTGGATCAAAGTTTGACATGAAGCAGCTGTAATTCCCCTATTCCCACGATAATTGAAGCCCCAAATTTAGTTGTTTTATGGCTTGCTTTGGCTGGAATTTTTGTGCATTTAATGTTGATTATATGCTGGGTTTTTTGTCGTTAGTTGAAGTATCTTTATCAAGTGGAATATGAGTTTAAATCAAACAATTTTGCAACTCTGCTTCTATTTGATATGTGCTCTGTTTCTAGTCGTGTGTATGTACGTGTTTGTGTGCGTGTGGAGGATGTGCAGCGTTTGCTCGTGTGCGTGGGGGACAGGTGCTTGTTTGATCATCTCCGTCGGCAGTGCGTGGGAGAGAAGCAGCTGCAGCGTCCGTGGTTTCATCTTCTGCGCATGGGACCTTGTTTGCTCGATCTCTGCTGCTGCTTGTGCGTGGGAATGAAGACTGCTTGCGCGTGGAAGAGGATTTGTCTCGTTTAGGAAAATCTAGCGCGCGCGTGAAGCTCCTACAGCATGGAAAAGTTGTGTTGACCGTCCTTCTGTTCCATGCGTGGAGTTCTCTTCTGTTCGGTGGAGCAATCCTTGCATGCATGTGGATGTAGTACAGTGTGGTCGGTTGATGCGTGGACATTCATCCAACATGTCCATTGTTGTACGTTTGACATTCTCCTCTGCTTGTTATTGGATTTGCGGCTGCTGTGCGTGACAAATGTTGCACCTAAATTTTCATGCCCAGCTGTCCTCTGCTTCCAGCGTTTTCTATTGAAGGAGAATTCTGTTCGTGTTGTTGTTTTGCATCGTCTATTTCCCTTTCATTTTTATTTATTTATTTATTTGTTTAACGGTTGATTAATTAATTGGTTAACTTAAATATTCTAACAAAGATTAATTTATAAATGTATATTTATAACTATTACGTATGTGTTTTATCTAGATAAAATTCTCTAAGTTTCTACAGAAATTCTAAATTATTTATATTCATATTTTTAGTTTTAAAGTTTACACAATTAATTGTTTTAAGTACTTTAACTTACGTTATTAAATTTTTCAAGTTCAATAAATCGAATTAGGAACTAATTTAATGAATTCGGAACTTCTTTACAAGTATAACAGCGGGTTTGAAATTTTTATTTTAGATCTAGACTAATATTATTGATCAGCATTAGTATCTATTATGTATTAATAATCTTAGTATTTCCTTTTTAAATTATTATTTTATACCAATAAGCTTTATTAATAAATTGTATCTTATTGGTTTTGAAATTCAGAGCTACTTCGAATTATATCTTGAATTATCATTTCAAGATACGAAATCTTGTTTTTAATATCTATTAAGGTCATGAAAATTTTTATTCAGGTTTTTCAAGCTACGAAAGAGTTTATTACAATTCATAGATCTATTCTAAGATTTTTTATTGAATCATTTATTTGATATCAGTTTCACATTTGCCAATTTGTTCATTTGCTAGTTATGAAAATTACTAAACGTTACGTTGACAATTCAGGATTTTAATTTCCAAAATCTCTAAATCTTTTGAATATAATATTAGTAAAACTTAATTATTTATTTAAGATCTAGATTCTTAGATATTGATCTATTTTACCAAATAACATATTTTATTGTATAGAATCTATTTATACTAATTTGTTATTACCAACCTACTTTTATGTAGGGCTACTCGATATTGTTAATAGATAACTTGAACACTATTATTTCATTAGTTAACAAGCGTAAGATTTATTTTCTAAATATTGAGCTTAAGGAAAAAGATTCAGTAATTTACATTAACGATTGATTTATCGTTGTTTTATAAATTATTTGATATCATAGAAGTTACAATTTGTATTTCAAAAATTTTATTGGTAACGGTTTTAATCTTTCTAACTATAATCAAATTCATTCTTTGACATTTTTAAATCGAAAAAAAAAAAATTGGAGTGATTTTTACTACTTGTTCCAAATATTCTATATATTCTATATTACATTTTTAGTATTTATTATAATTAGATTGCGTAAAATTAGGGGATTACATCTTTTGCTTGATTCATGCAATAAACTGATTATAATACCATGTATTACAATTCGCCTAAGGAATTTGTGGTTAGATTGTTTGATTCATGGACTTAGGGTTCTTAAGTGAGAAATTTGGGTTTGGGTGGGGGTGGTGGTGTTGGGGTGGGTGTTGTTTACATATTAATGTTTGGGATGGAATTGTGGCACTTGGAAAAGATTTTTGTGATTCAAATTTCTATCAGAAACTTGTTCCCATCTTTAGCATGACCTTTTTCCTGTGTCCGTGAATACTTCTGAATTTTTGGATTCTAATTCTTGCCCTGCCTCTTACACAACCATACCGCTTAGGCAGTACAGAAATCAGTATATCCCATTGTGACTTGATGCTTTGTGATACTTATTCATTACTCATGCATGTCTTATATTTTATATAATGATTAAGTTTATCATTTCAATCTAGTTTGAACATGCATTGAGGACGATCTTGATTTATCCTTTCACTCATGTACGTTGTTTTATTTCAATAAAAATGAGAACCAAGCAAGCTGCTAATAGGAAATAGAAACGAGATGAGGCTGATAAAGCAACTGCTGCTAAAAAGGTTGCCAAGAGTACTATTCAACAGCAACAAGGAGAGTCGTCTGCTTCCTCCAAATGACAAAGAACTAGAGAACCATCACATTTGCAACAGGGAATATAACGAAATTTCTTTGCTAGCAAGAAGCTCTTCGAACAAGAGTGGAGCAAAGTTTAGAAGGAGAGATTGGAAAAGATGGGTATTTACAATAACAGGTATTTGGATTAGAGGTTGCTTACAAATTTTGGTTTAGAGGAAAAGATTTGAGAGCTAATAAGTATATGGCCATGGGTAGCATTCTTCGAAATTAATAAGCCCGCCTATAAAGACATTACAATTGAATTCCTCTCTACCATGGAGATTGAAGAAATGTCCTCGACCCATAAGGTCAATAGTATGCTGACATTCCAGATTTACGGACAAGCCTATAGCTTTCATCTTTCTAGGTTTGGATTGTTTATGGGCTTATATTTTATTGCTAAAGTGGATAGCGATGATTACTTGCACATGACTAATGATTGGCCCGAAGGGGTCACATAAGGCATATTGGAAGTTAGTTTGTGAAAATGACTCCTTATGCTATTTCCCTTCAAAGTTTAAGGCTACCTCCATGTCTAAAATGGATCTAAAAGTGGTTCATCATCTTCTAGCTCATACTATTGGGGGTCGAAAGAGCAGGCATAGGGTTGTTAATAACTTTGAGCTACTCTACTTATATGGCTTGGCTATGAAATTTCCAATTAATGTGAGTATGTAATTAGCTTATTTCCTCAAGAGATAGGCGATGGACCCTAGGGTTAAGGGCTTATACTGTAGGGGATATATAACCAAACTTCTTAAAGGAATGGCATTATTCAGAGAGCCACCATCAGATACTCCTTATGTGAAAGCTAAGCAAATCACAGATTTCTTTTTTATGGGTATAGTTTAACCAAGATACAAGGTGGTTCCACCCTTACTTCTTAGTTCTAGACACCACCTCTTGGTGTCTATAGCCCTGCTCCTGCTTCTTCTTCCAAATTTTTTGAACTCCATTTGTTGAGAAAGGAGTTCCAAGTAGATAGAAAGAAGAACAAGAAGTTTAAGTGTGCAATTTGAGGTTTTTTTTTTAAAAACTCTTGCTGGTTGTTTTCCATCACCACTAGCAAATCTTCCCACTTATGTGTCCTCCCTAAAGCCCGAGTCTCCAGTACTTGATGCTCTTAGTACATATAGGAGAAGGGGGAAAGCTCCTACAGTACCTAAACCTGAGTCCTCTAGTGGAGAGGATGAAGAAAAAGGGGATGATGGAGGTAGTGAAGAAGAGTAGGCATATGACGATGAGGCTATAGAGACCACTAGTGGTTATGATGATGAGAATGATGATGGTAACGAAGATGATGATGATAGGGATATCTAATCCTCATTTTCTTTTATTTGCTATTATGCTTTGGTTTTCACTAGTGGGATCCCTACTTATGGGAAAACTCTTATCTTTGCTGGTATCATTTGGACTTACTTGTTAGACTTAAGGATAGGCTAGCTTTTTTTTTTAATTTATCTTTCCCCTATAGTTTTTTGTTTTGATTTATCTACAGACATAAACTTTTATGGGTACACAAGATCAATGATGATGCTAATACTAATATATGCCACTAAACAAATTTCTCTTTTCTTAGACCGGTTATGCTAAATTCATGCTGACATCTTTACATAAACTAGGAAAGTTCTAGTATCCTTTTTCTTTTAATTTTCTTTCGTTTTCCTTTTTCCTTACTTGTGCTTGATTTGGGAAGATATTGGGGACAATGTCTTATTTAAGTGTGAGGAAGAGGTATATTAACGAAGAAATTATTTGGGTCTTAATCAATGTTCCCCCATTTATGAGTTTGCAATAGATCTTATAAAGTTGATATAATTTGAGAGAAAAAAAAATTAAGACATTGAAATTATACTCATTCATCTGTGATTAGCATTCTAAAATAAAAGTATACTGACTTTGTGTGCTTTACTCACCTATTTGGAACTTGGTCTACTTAGTTAAAGTTTTAGGATGGAATCTAAGTGGGGCAAATTACTTGCTATTTAATGATTAGATCTAGAGTTGTGGAAGATGTCGAAGGCCCTAGTTTAAAGTTAAAAATGGTTGTGTTTCCAAGTTTATTGATTAGTACATTTACTCTTCAAAAACTTTGAGAGCTCTTCTAACCTTTTATGAAAGGGGCATATGAAGTCGATCACTTAGAGATTCTTCTTGAATAATCTCTTTAAAAGTCAATCACATGTTGTGCTAAACTGATGATATAAAAAAACTTAATCAGTGTAGGTGGGCTTTGGTCCCTCAGAAGAGCGAAGTTTGACCTAGCTATTAACTATACAAGCTTTTTATACCTAATTGTGTCTTAAAAAAGAAAAAAGTTAAGCTAAAAAGAAGTAGGCAAAAAACCGACTAGAGAAAAAGGAAAAGATAGAGGCTAAAACCTCCCCCATTGAAGGCTATAAATTTTTTTTGGAGAGATTTAAATAGATGAATAAAAAAATCTAGGAGAATGATAGATGCCATGTACTTTTATTCTAGGTTACTGTGCTTAGAGAGGTAATTGAATGGTTTCTATACTCTTTAGTAAGTGGTGAGATGTAACCAAGCCACTTTTGCTTTGTTTGAATTTGTGTTTCTTTATGACTTTAGAAGTGGTTATTAAATGGTGAGGATAATAGTTTAACTTACTTTGATTAATATAAAAAATTTAACTGTAATATGCCAAGTACTAGTACAATTATGGCAGGTTTGAGCGGTATGCACTGATGAGTTACTTTGGATTAACTGAATTAAAGAATGCTGCTTGTGATATGATAGTTTCTAATGAGTATAATTAATGATAGATTCTTTTGTCCTTATTTTGTTTGCTTGAGGACAAGCAAATGGTTAAGTATGAGAAAGTTTAATAAGTGTCAATAGACCCTTTATCTATAGTGCTTTTTTGGACATATTTAATATGTATTACTTGTAATTTTATCAAGAAAAGGATACTTAATTGCTTAAATATGGATTTTAGAACTAAAGGATGACATTTGAGAACTTGAAGATAATTCGAGTGAAATCAAGGTGAAATTGGCAAAATATTGACAAGAGTTACATTTATACATGCATTACCTTGTGCATGGCCATGATGGATGCAAGAGAACAAATCAGAGAGCAAATATATCAAGAAACCAAGATTTTGTTTCTGCCTACAAGTTAGCACAGCGATGCAAACTAGGTTGTGCTCGTTTCAAATTCCAATTTCGGTGAAGTTTCTAGTTTCAACATTCCCCTGAGCACACCCGTGTAGACCAACCCATACAAACATGTTTCCTATCTTATACTATAAATAGGTGCCTTGTCTTCATATTTAAAAGATCTTTTAGCATATTTTCTGAACCCTAGTTGAGAAAAGGTGAACATCAAGAGGATAATTGCTTGAGCACCATTGAAGACTTAAGATATCTAAAAGGTTCTATCATTATACCATGTTTATGAATTACTTCTCTAGATCTTTTATTTTCATTGTAATCTCCATCAAGGTGTAAGTCTTTATACCCTAAGTCTTGTGAAACCCTAAACCTCTGTATGATTTGAATTGTCTTTTGATTAATGAAAAGTTTATGCCTTTGTATCTCTTGATGTGTTTTAATTGTCTTCTGATTGATTTTTGTGCAAAATTGGTTGCATGTGTGATTCTTGTTAGATAGAAAAAGGTTTCATCTAATAGGATAGATCTTCAAGAATAAAGAGATTACATGTTTCATCTAGAGGTAGGGAAGTTTTAATTTTTTGTATAAAATTTTTTTCTTTACTATAGGGATCATAAACGTTAATGTGATCCACTACAACAAAATGAGCCTTTGGCTACGTCTAATAAACATGGCTAAACATTAATTAGACGTGACCAAAGATTTTTGGTAATGTTTTTTTACACGTGGCCTATAGACGTCACAAAAAGTTCGTCGCAGATTTGATAAGTAACGTTAAAAATTAAAACGTTGCTAATATAAGTTTGGCAGCCAAATACACTTTGTTAGGCCACATTTAAACATGGCCTATTATCATGTTTTGGTCACACTTATGTGTGGCTAAATATGACTAATCTCCATCCCGCTAAATATAAAAGGAGGGAAACTTATGATCAGCGATGTTTACACGTGAGTAAATATTTTTATTAGTAACGTGTAAACGTAAGTAAATTACGTAATTGGTGATGTTTAATCGTAGCCATGCACAGGTTGAATTAGCTTTATATATGTTTGTTAGACAAAAATGGCGATTTATAATCGTGATGAATCTTATATTTACCACAGTTTAAATGTGGCTATTCTAATACATTGGCGACGTCTACATATAGGTATTCAATTAAAAAAGTAATTTCTAAATGTGGTTGTTACTCTAATTTAGCAACGTTTACACATGGCTGTTCTTGTTTTGAAGAGATTAATGTTTGGCTCGATTTAATTTAGTGTGCTTCCTATAAAAAAATTTTATAGGTAACATACATTTAACGTCAACAAACTGAATATTAACAAATTTTACTATACTAAATATAAAAAATTATTGTAATTAAAATGCCTAGGACTTCATCGTGTACAAGGAGATGCTAAGAGAGATCATAATCCATTTTACAAGCTAGTGTACTGATATCAATAATCAGAAGATGAAATAACATCATCAATTTTCAAGATCATCTTAACAACTTGTGTTTCCAGTAAGATCTATTGCTGCTTCCCCATCAATGTCTCAAAAACATTTTGTTCCCTCATGTCATTGATACAAATTTGTTTGAAGTTTAGCAATCAAATTAAATTCATTGATCAATTCTTCAAGTCCTTCACTGAATACTTTGATAGTCTCTTTACCTTAAAAGAAACACATGTTTGTGCACATGTTGGAAAATTTCTACAGTACTTCTACAATAATTCTTTCATTCAATCTTCTTCACATAGCAAAAAAAGAGCAACAACATTTAAATGGTAATTTTCGTTTCTTGATCTGTTTAGAATAACCTCAGTTGGATATCGATAATGTATATATCTTACCTTGTATACTAGCCAAAACCTCCTTCTCCGAGCTTATTGGAAGAGGAAAATTATTTGTTGTTGAAAGGACACTTGATAAACTAAATATTGGCAAATCCAAATCTCTATTTCCTCTATTGACGTCACGGTTACTCTGTACTTGATTTGTGTGTCCTACGAGTCATCTCCAAATCAAACAACAACAAATCTTCTCCTGTATCCTTAGCCCCTTCATTTAGTTGTTGTGAGCATATGGTTAGGTAAGTGGACTTCTGAGTCAACTTTGAAATGATACTCAAATTGTAAGCTCATGTAGTAACTAGAAAATAATTTAAGATATTAATATATTACCTTCTATGATCTTTTTTCTATAGATAAAAAAGCAACAGGAGCCCAAAAAAAGAATCAGGATGGTGGTGAGCATGGTAGAATGATCCACAATGCCTTTATTGCCCCTGTCAGCAATGATTGGCTTCATCGTCAATAGTGGTAACCTCTTTCACTATTTTTTTGTCCTTGAGTATCTTGAACGTAGGAACCACCTGATCCCGCTCCTTTGCCAAAGGCTTGCCACCACCATTACCAGATAAATATTACCATGTTACAAGAGAGATGAGAAATGCTTTATTAATACTCACACTCACACACCATACAGCTTAGATGGATTCATTTGTGGTGGCCAAAATACAAATACAGATACTAATATATTGTAATGTAATAGATAACAGTTTTTTCAAAAGCATTTTTTATGTGGGAAGTCTTTTAGAAACCATCCATGTTCATCGGATTTGCCTATCAGTCATCAATAAACATAGCAGAATAATCTATAATCGAGGGATCGACTATCTCATTGACATATCCATTCTGAACTAACTAGGATGAGGATTGAGGAATAGACTGAATATATACATACTGTTGCTTATGCTTTACCTTGTTCTCTTGGTTGCAGTCAAGCTTTAGGAATACAACATCAAGATACTTCTCAAACAACTCTTGAAATTTCGGAGCCATTATCTTGCAAGGACCATACCTCAGTCAAGAATATTCAATTGGGTTAAGAAAAAATTTATGAATTTAACTGAGAAGCCTGCTCTGCTTGATATAATAATAAGATTACTATATAATTATGGTCTTTAGCAAGCTTAACAAATTAGAAAAACTGAACTACGTTGATGTATGTGAATTAAATCCATTGCCAGACACCTAAAACAATTGTGAAGGTTTACTAGTGGAGCATGCTCTGTGCTCATACTCTTGTAATTATATATCTTGGCACATCTAAGGTCTTGTGACTGTGAAGCTTCCTGATTATCCTCGATTAGTGAACTTTGAACTAATAAATATAAAATCATGACCAGATCTAATTTGTTTTTAATTATTAGTTGGTCTGATTATGGAGCTAATCTCGATAATATGTATGATTGTAGTAGCTCAAAAACTACAGAAACCATATTGCAAAGATTCAACAACAACAGCCTAGAGTTTAGTTTAGGGTTAGGGTTAGGGTATATTACTCCTTTTGGAACATTAGATGGGAATTTGTGTAAAGGCCACTTCTATCCAGATTGATCACTTGGCCATTTAGCTCAATACTAGATAATAGAATACCGATGCATTGATAATTCCCCTTTTTTTAAATAATTTTAAGCAAAAGGCAGTAAGAGACAGTATCTCAAAAAAGGAAAAAAAAAGTTATCTGTGTGGCTTTTTTTTTAGTATTTTGAGGCAAAGAGAAATTTCTTCAATCTTCTATGGAATTGCAATTTGCAATTTGCACATGCATGCAAGAGTGATAAGTAGTTTAAAATGGTAGATAAAATACCATTGGGTGTACATGTCGAGGACAACGGTCTTGTCGGTAGTAGCGTGGATGGTAGGCCAGAAAGTGTCTTTATTGACCTCCGCCACCTTCCCAACCAAAGCAGATGCATCAACATCCTGCACAAAGAACCAATAAAGTGCCTGTAAAATAAGAGGAATTCCACATAACTGTTGGATCTAAGTTTTTTACAAGTCATCCTACATGTATCTCATACTTTGAGCAAAGAAAGTTTATCATTTCTAATCATTAGATTTGCGGCATTCAATACAGCAAACACATGACACATGCTTTTGACAGTGGATGAGGACATTAACTTGACAAATTCATTGATATCTAGTTCAAGCCTCATCACAAATGAAGGATTATGTTTTGCTTAAATACTTTAGCACATAAGCACCATAATCTCTCAAGTAATTTAAATGCAAGGCTAAGGAAAGAAAAGGTATATCTTCTCCACCAGAAGCTGTGTATTTGAAGGAGCTAAATCTTAGCATGTAAGGCCAAATCCAATCCCTTAGAGGAATTGAGTTCTATTATCAATAAAGATAAAGCCAATACAATGCAAAATTAAAGAAACGAAATAGTCACACCTACTTTGGAGGAAATGATCTGGGAAGCATTTGAACAATAATCTAAAGCAAAAGTATTTTCACTTTGCTCCATAAAGCAAAGAATAACTACCCTTTATCTATATTTACACAAAATGACAATATTGAAATAAAATAGCATTCAAACACAACAAGATGTATGAGGATACACTGACCTAGAAAAGTAGATTATCATAAAGCCATAAACAAAATATTTTTTCCCTTTTTCTTTTTTGTTTTGGCCATAACAAACTTGGTTCATTAAAAATGATAAATCATGCCTACAAACTTTTGATATAGCATCAAGTGATAGTCATATTCTATTTTATTTATCAATTATGGTCCCAGGATTAGATGTCAAAATTTTTTTAGTTAAATGATTGGATGTCAAATTTGTAGAATGAAAGCCTAACAAATGCATAGGTGGAAAGAACACTAAAAGAAGATGGGGAAAGTAGATGAGTAGCAAAATGACAATGACTATGACTACAAACCATGATGAAATCATCCACATTACATACAATAAATACAACCATAACCACACAAAAAAAAAAGGGAAGAACTTGAAAAAACGGTCTCACTTTCCCTTATACCTAAAACTTTTTTATGAAATATCAAAGACAACACTACACTATCAAAAATTCAAGTATAAAGTAGGATCATATAAGCTGTCACCTATAGTTGCCAACTATCTAACCCTAAAGGATTTGATAGCTCATAGGCTTTTACATGCCCATTTGAATATGCAACAACCAACAAAAAGAAACCCATGAACCAAACCGGACAATACTTTTTCCTCACTGCTATGCTTAAATTATATTATCTTTATTCAAAACTAAAATACTAGTTAATGAGGTGGAAAAGTTGCAACAAATTAAAGAATATCAGAAAAGCAAAGGCAAGATTACATGCATCTTAAAGAGTAGTTTTCTTCCGAAAATAAATGCTGATGTTGTATGCAAGTAAAGATGCTATAAGAAAACCCCTTTTTTTAATTTTTTTTCTAGCTAGTAATTATGCATTAAAAGAGATTAAAAGAAGAAAAAAAAAAGAAGCCATCTTACTTATAAGGATATAGATCGTAAAGACTTTATATTAAGCCCCAAAAACCAAGACATTGCATTTTGTGGGATTGACAAATGTATTAGCCTATCGTTAGAATGATAAAGTAGATTTAAAAAAATGCTAGGAGATGTTGACTATCACATCTAATTGAACAAAAGATGCCCCAACATAAATTGGATGAAAAAGGGGCAGGAAAGGGGGACTATGGAAAAAAAAAAAAAAAAGGAAGGATAGGAAGTAAAATATTAAGGAGAAAATAACCAACACAAACCTTTGCTAATGCTTCACCAAAACAGTGTAGCTCCAAGACATCACCAGTTTCCTCAGTAACCAAATTTGGAGCAGAGAAATAGCAAATTTAGTTGCAACTTCTGCAACTAGGGGGAAAAAGATTTAGAAGCAGAGTATAAGGAATAATTATCAATAAAAAAATTTATGTCATGTAACTGTTTATCCCACATCTATCAACTAAGCCATATACTCATTATACTCAATGAGATTTACTAATTCACTACGGATTAGGCCTAGAGTAATATCTTTATTGAACTTGTGCTCCTCATCTAAGAGAATGACCTACAGAAAAGACGAAAATCAACCAACCGTATGAAATCATGATTGAGAATTATGATCATATTAAGACAACCCTCATAACTAAAAATTCATATGAAAGGCATCGTATAGAGTTGGAATCACACAAATTAGAAGAGTGAAAAAAATTGAGAATTTTATATAAACCCTTGCAATATTACTCACATAATGGTTAAAAAGTTGTTTATACTTATAGACAGCCATAAACTTTATAAAACAATAATAAAATATAACACCTAAAACCTTTAACAAATAGCTAACACAAATAAGTGAACTTTCCTTGATCGAAACCATTTATATAGCCAAAAAATAATTTAAGATGGTCATACCATCATCAGGCCAAAAAGGACAATCATACCAGAGTTTCACCTGATGAAAAATCACAAATACATCAGTACTAATGTTGTATTCATGAAGAGCTAAAGACAATCCCTCAGTAAGTGTCTTCTATCAAAAATCAATACCGCTATTAATCAAGACAAATGAATCCGGGTGCTTAACCATTGATCAGAAAGTCTGTCAAGAAGAACCTAGCAGCAATAATCCTCTCCAAGTTGATAAAAAAAATTAAAATGTCTAGTTATGTTACTTCCAATTCACTCCAACTATCAAAAATCCTATTGAAGCAATGGTCATACCAGATTGAAAACATCCTATAGTTCTCTCCTCTAAATAATGAACCAATATAAAAGGAGCAGACAATGCCAGACTAATTTACACAAATACGTGCAGCATAACTGACCTTGAAATATCTGAAAAACGGAGTCACCATGAGCTTCTGAAGAAGCAGATACAATACTTCCCCATTGAGGGAATTCATAGTCTCATAGTCACAGCAAAAGCCCTCAACAATCCCTGTATATTAAATGCAACTAGATTTATTGAAAAGTTAAAATTAAGCTTTTTTACAGCCACTAGAGCTCCACATCAATGCCAAAGGAATATCCATAATCTACTTGATGTTCCTCAATTATCTTAAATATTATGAGATCACATGATTGAAACTATCAAAATTATCATTTGAGTCATAATTGATCTTAACAAACTTAAGAGATTCAAATTTTTTACCAAGCTAGCTAGAGCTTTTGATGTTAAAACTCCTCTACACCTTGAATCTACAAAATTTGAATTGAACTAATCAAATAGAGATTAAAAAGATAAGGCATCTTCTTTGCCTATGAGTGGGGCAAGAAAGAGAGGTAAGTGATCTGAATGCTCTGAATTTTTTAAACGATATTTTAATATAACCAACATTCTCCCCTCAATTTAATTTGACCTTTAGTTTATTAAAATGCCCGCAACTTCAAACAAAAGAGCTAATGGTAACTTTTATATTTGTTACTCACCCTCTTCAAAATATCTTGTCAAGTCTAATTACTAATATATCTTTACTTATTTGATTAAAGCTAGGTCATTAGAGTAATTAAAACATTACACACTTGGATTTTTTTAAATTACTCCTTATTTAAGAAATTCCTTTTAGAATAATTTAATTATTTCCATTAATTTGGAATATTTCATTATTTATCAAATTTAAATTTGCCTCCTTGTCCACATATTTCTTATCAATATCCCATATTTTCTTATTTCCTTCTCATGGTTCGTTTTGTTTCTCTGATCTTTTTATGAACAAAATATGTTCATATTTTCATTAAGTCCATCCCTCAGTTCATTCCTAGGAATAAGGGTCTTCATGCCCAAATCCTTTAACCCCTCGAGCTCCTTTTTTCCTCCATTTTTGAGTTCTCATAAACTTTCTTCTTCCTTTTTTTCCTCATATTTGAAACTTTTATAACCAAGTACTATCCACACCGAATGCACTTCTATCACTAAAACCTATTAATAATTGCAGCTAGTCTTGGTTACTAAAGTAGAGCTAAAACACAAATGTCAACGGAAAGTTTAGATATAAAAAACAAATACAGCCTCGTCAACGTGCTACGAATTTCATTCTAAGCAGATCAGTGAGGCATCTCAATTTTGAAAATATTTTGTTCCCACGACAAACTTTGGATCTTGCATTTTAACAACCCATTGTCTCTAGACAAGAAGATTTATAAATCCTAGCAACATCAAAACACTATTTTTCGGGCATGATTTGACGTAACTCCGCATCATTTATAGGGAACATTCCTATAGGCTTCTATTTCCCTACATTCTATTAACATAGAAAAAAATCATATGACCAAAAAGTAGCCTTAAACAAATCAAAATAGCTATAACACTCCTACCATGGTATTAAAAACTATTCCTTGAATGGACTTAAAAGGAATTAAGATGGTCATTTTTTATTCTATGACAAACAAAAAAGCACCATTACCATTATTTGACTATTTTATTCAAATATTTTTATCTAATAAATTACATGTTACGGATGACATAACCCTAGATGTTTCTCTTGCTTTCCCAACTGAACATAACCACATCAATCAATTCCTTCATATTAAACTATATCCCTAATCAACTACTTTAGTGAGAACCACCTATAAATATTGTAAAAGAAATTTAGATACAATCAATCTATCCACTTAGCTTTCCTAATTGAACACAACCACGTCAATCAATTCAACTATTGAACATATTAAAATAAATTAGACAGCAACTAGGCTCAATCATTCTCACTCCACTGTTTAATTGCGTCAACGAATAATCAAAACTACTATCTCAACTTTAAAATCAACACAATGCACTAATTAGAATGAATATTAAAACAAGGTAAGATTTTATTACCTCTATGGTTTTGAGAATGGCAAGTGGAAATCCCCTATTTTCATGTTAATATGAATTGTACTACATCGTAGTAATGAAGAATCCAAGTACGGCAAGGTATGTTTGCTCTTTGTTGGTTCTTGGGTGTTTATGTGCCATGTTAGTACCTACTAGATGTTGCTCTGACAAAGGAGTCATGGTATTTTGTGGAATAGAGGCTAGTGATGGTCCGATTGAAAGGGGATTGGAATAAAGGATGTTAGGGTTTGGATTTGGGGATTTCATTAGCAGATGTTGTTGATGGCTATTGATGGTGGTTGTAAGATCAGGAAGCAAAAAAGGGGAAGTCATGAGTAGCAAAGACGAGCAAACCTCGATAGAGATGAGCTGGGAAAGTTTGCCTAAGAGCAGGTCGCCCGAGTCTTTCCCTGTTGTTCTCTGTTCCCGCCACGAGAAATACGCACGGAAGATGTATGCCAACGCGGAGTATCCGTTGAGAGTTTCTGTTGTCTCGGTAGGGAAGCTTGTTGGTTGTCTGGCTTGGGTAGTCCAATCATGAGTAAGGACGAAGGAAAAGGAGAAAGTGAATAAAATGGAGAGGGAAGAAAAGGACAAAGTAAAGGCACCTTAATTTAGGATGGAAGCATCCAGTGGTGGATTGAGATTAGGCTAGGGTTTCACATTGTTATTTGCTAAAGGGGTGCTTCATTATGTCAAAAGGGAGAAAGGGGAATCGTGAGAGCGAACGTTGTTATTTACTGAAAGGGGGCTCTAAATATGTCAAAAGGGAGAGAGGGGAATTGTAAAAGAGAGGGGGAGATTATTATTATTATTATTATTATTACTACTACTACTACTACTGTTGCTACTACTACTACTACTATTATTACTACTACTACTACTATTACTACTACTACTACTACTACTATTATTATTATTATCAAGTTTTAATTTTCAAAGTATGGAGGGATGTTGAAAATTGTGTAGGGCTTTTTTATTTTAATTTAATTTATATATTTTTAGATTCTTGAATAGTGTAATAAAATGATGTACCAATTATTTTATTTATTTAGCATATATGATTAGTCACGTTTATATTTAAGAAAAAGTCACAAATTAAATCAAAGGTTTATAAACGTAACCAATTACATATTTTAGTTAATGTTTTATAAACACTACTAAACCATAATGGAAAGGCGACGTTTGCATAATATGCAGACGTCACCCAACATCAAAATTCTTGTAGCGATCTTATTTGGCATTAGTGAGTGAGAGGTCTCCACTATCTCATGTAGTTAGGAATTGATTAACTCAAGAAGTAATTGATTTATTTAAGAGATTCTGGAGTATAAAGTGTAAACAATTCATTAATCAGTTCATTATTATAAGAAATTTAGGGTTTATGGTGGATCAAGATGAGGGATATGTCTTGTGATTGACTATCTTTTGAAAGCATATATAATTGATCTTAAGGTTTGCTAATTTGGTTAATTTGTAGTTAATAATAGATATCACTTCAAGAACTAGGCTAAATAGTAGAAAATGGTAATACTAGTACTTGTTGCTTAGATCCCTAAGGATGACACTTGTTAATTCTATACTATACTACATAGGTATAATTGCCTAACTCGATTGTAGGATTTAAGTTGAATTTATAAATTTTATAATATGATATGATTGGTTAACGTGCATCAGTCATTTAGGATATCATTAATGAACCATTAATAATATATTAATACGTTTTGTCAAGTACATATGTCAACAATATATCAATTTACATATGTTTCTACATTTGCAATCATAGGACACGACCACAACAACTTCACCTTCTTCATACGGCAAAACTGACGGATGCTATATTCATATTATTCAAAACAACTGAAATCCATGGCCTAAATTCATGTACATTAACTTTTTTAAGTCTAATCCATTGATTCAAATGTTCACATTGATTGTCGGAAATTTTCAAAGAAAAAATTCGATGGAGTTTATCTTCAAACCATCCCGCCCTCGTCATTTGAAATTCCCATGGATCAAAAGTTTAATCAGAGACTAATAATGATGATTATCTAAAAAAACATGTATTTTACCCTTTAGATCAATTTTTTCACTTGGATTACAAAACAGAAAATTCAAATTTGAAAAGTCCAGCAAATGGCCTCCATGGAATTTGATGGAGCTCATCTTCTTCAACAAGACTAAATGCTCTTTAATAATGTCGCCTATAAATAGTTGGTGTTTCAGATGACTCGGAGGGGAACAAAAAAATTATCAAGAAATATGACGCTGGATCAAATAAGAAAGTTTCATCTGTTTCGGTTATTAAACCCCGATGAAACTTGATGAAGGTACATAACCAGTGACGATGGGTGCATTGGAAGAGATATTGAAAGTGAGGATGGAAAACTATGATGTAATTTCACTCCAAAAACAGAAAATTAATATGTTGTTGAGAGTGGCACTTGACCAAACGTTGCTAACCGCATTATTAACAGTCTTTAATCATACCTCAAATGACTCACACATTAATACCACTTGTTAACCATTCTTTATATCTCAAATGAACTTATTCCAAACATCGATGTTCCTTAATGTAATTTATCCTATTTTCATGCCTTCACATTTGAGCTTCTACAGCTGATTTTCTTTTTCTTTTTTTTTTTTTTTAAATTTAATGTGAGTTAGCCGACGACCAACAGGTTAACGAGCCAAGTATGTTTGGCTTGTTTTTTGAATGGGTTGAGAACCCCAATCCTAAACATTTATAACATCAATGCAAATGAAAATTATGTATACATAATAAACATTTATATTTTATTAATAATATTCATAATAATTTAAACATATCTTGACACGTTATGCACAAATTACAGCCATCATGCACAGATGACAACCATTGCAGCATAATATATTTTATGTATGCACAAACGCGATAATGCCACAGATTCTTGCAACCAACGATAGCCACGACGGATACTAGTCTTCACCATGCATTCGCCATTATAAACCTAAACCGATAGCCAAGACACTCTTTCTTCGGAGCTATATCTTCCTTATTTATGTACATTATTGTCCAGTCTCCAGCGTCCACTTCTAGTTCCGATACCAGGCGACAGTGTCGTCAGCGAGGAAATGGCAAATCGGAGTCCCTGGCTTCACCTTAAGCATTTGGAATGACAAATGTTCTGGGCTCCATTTTGTTGTATCCTCATGACAAATGGCAACAGCCTTAACCTCCGAGCCAGTTTCACTTTTCAATGGAACCGTATATATTTTTGTTGATTCTATGGAGTGGCAATAGAACACTGCATATATATAGGCCATCTTATGGCACACAACAGAAGTGGCATCAACATTCTCATCCCCAGTTAGACAACTCACGCTGTGTTCAATCGTGTATTTCTTAATCTGTGTGTCGCCGTTAGATCCTGTCGATACTGCTTTGACATTGTTTTCCTTTCCTAAGATTTTGGTAGAGAAGTCGACCATGGATTCCAAAGAAGTTGCGCAATATTTCTTTTCTCCCGACATCGCTGGATCTTCGCATAATGCTTAAGTGTCTTTCATGTTGCTGGCGTCTTCGGATTGGGGATTGATCGAAAATCGGTGAAGAATGTATGTTAAGTTGTGAGAGAAAAGGGTATGGAATCAGCCATGTCGCGGGCATAAAGGAGACTGGCCTACCAGCCCTTATGAACTGGAGGTTGAATGTTTTGCCAGGGACCAAGTCCGTTTCTTGGAAGAAAAGAGAAACATCAGGAACATCTTTGAGTGCAGTCTCTGCTGCAGCATGGCCATTTTTGACTTTATACCTGAAAAAATACCTGATAAATATCCGATTCCGGCCATTGGGGACATCATGAACATCCTTGTTTGAGGTGCTCTTGGTTTGCATGGATTCTACAAATATCAAAATATGGATTAATTTTATTAAAGTTCTAAAACCTGTACATATTCTTGACCCTTTGTTTCAACCACACATGGTTTTTGCTTATTATAGTTAATTACCAGCAATAATAACATACTTAGGGCCTGTTCATATAAAGGTAGTAAAAAGAAGTTATGGCTATATTAGAGAAATTCCCTATTATCCTATTTGCTTATGGAATAGATTGAAAATTTTTATTTTAAAAGTAACTCTCCAATTGTCTATATGGAGAGAATAGTTGTGTCACTTAGAAGGTGGTATTTAAAAAGCTGAATTTTAAGGTCACCATCTTTCCCTAAACAGTAAACATATATAATATATATGTTATGTAAAATATGTGGGACAAATATATGGCAAATTTATATAAAAAATACGTATATATATGCAAAAAAATCTATGTATATGTTATACATGTAACAATATACACGTATATATATAATTTATTTAATATATATAATCTATACATTATGTTATATATACTATACATATGGGTATTTTATACATATTATATATGCTATATACATATGTGTGTGTGCACACGCCTATAAAACATATTATATATAACAATATAGATTAGATGAAATTTATCTTCTCAAAGCAAAAGGGAGCAATTTGACCAAGGCATGAAACAAATTTGAAGACACTTCAAGAAAGTCTTAACATGGAAGATGAATATGATGAAAAGGACAAACCATATGATTCCAATTACACTGAAGATTAACGAACATGTTTTGGACAATAGTATTATCCTGATAATAATTATTCATTTCAACCTGTGCATCCTTTCCCATACAAGAATAACATTGAGGGTTTGGAAAAGCCTTTAACCTTACCATAGTTCCAAATCCTACTCCATCAAAATATATGTTCTTCATGTATTGTCCTTTGGAGCAATATAAAAGGCTTTCTTTGCATATCCTTTTATTAGCCATTTTTGAAGAGATGAAAGTTTTATATTTCTAAGTGTTTTAGTCCTATAAGAGTATCCTTGTAACATACCTCTACCATCTTCAATAAAGCTTTTGTAAGTTTTCATGTTCGGTTTTTTTCTTTTAAGATATAAGGGTAACCATGCTCTAAAACCTTATTAGGGCTTTGTATCATGCGATAAGGTTTTATACCATGGGTAAACAAATATAGCCTTATCTATATTACCAACAAATTCTCCAAGAAAGTTTCAAGAATCACCACCAATTAATGTTAAAGGAGAAACACATATGACTATTATGTATTATATGGATAACATGTATATAACATATATATATCACCTTATTTGTTCACATATATAATTCATTTGCTATATATAATCATTATGCCATATGTGTGTGTGTTGTACACAATATAGATAATTTATATATATATATGTATATATATATACGTCATATGTATTAACATATAGATTATATATGCAATTATAGATTATATTTATTATATATCGTATACCAATATAATGCATAACATGGTCTATATGTTATAACATATAGATCATATAACATTTATAATTAACATATATAACATATATGTGCGTATTGAATAATATATATTGTATAAAATATATACAATAGATGAGTATATATAAAATATGAATTATATAATACATATAAATAAATATGTAATCTTCTTTTTTATTTATGTGTGCGCGGACACACACACACACATATATATACACATGTTATACTAAAGGATTGGCAAAGAGGGACAGAGAAAGAGAGATAAGGAATTGCAAACATTATATATTATAATAGAAAATGTGAGATAATTTTTAGTTATATTTTACCAAACAACAGGTGTAGTCTAGATGTATGAATTTGTTATAAGGGGATTACTTGTATCGTGCATTACTATCGTGCAACATGTGAGCTTAAGAGGGGTGACACATAATGACATATGATAATGATTAAGAAACAAGATAATATGGAAAGGAGGGATATGCAATCTCAATAAGGTCAAACATACTCGTAACATGTGATAAAATTAAAAATATATGTATATTAGACTTCAATAATAATGAAGAAATAAAATGAGTTGAGATTTTGACAATAAGACAGCATTTCTACCATATTTAAAATGATTCAAATGATAAGGGACCATGGGTATTAATAAAGTCTGGCTATGATGTTATCCATCATATCACAATCACAATTTATAGTCAAGATTAGTCTGATTCATTGATAGATCACAAGTAAAGCTTCTCTTCAATCTGGACTCATCAAAGGCTTGTCTTTAATAATGCAAAAGCTTGGAATTGGTCACTAATTCCAACAAAGAGTCAAATTCAAATTAAAATTGAGTTTAAAGCCTATAAGTCAAACTTAAGTGTGTTGTTATTTTTTTGTTATATTTCCAATTAAAAAACTACAATTTTTTTTTTTTTTTTGGCTAGATGAATAGTTATACTTTACAATACAATTTTTTTATGTTAGAAGTTGTTAGGGTGCAAGTGTAAGTTGAAAAAAATCCCACATGAAAAATATGAGATTTATATAAATAGTTTATAAAAGGGAAGTCTTATTACCCTAATATCTTAAGGTTTTTTGTTATAAATAATATTAAGCCCATTACTGTATTCTTTTATGAGGTCCATTTGAATAGTTACTCTCTGTTAAAGACTTTCTTCCTCTCCTAATAGAAGTAAACTTTGCGATATAAATTTCTAACTATTCATAATAATTACAAATATTATATGCACGTAACTAATTTATTTGTTATCTGTTTCGTTTTAAGAAAGTTGACAAGTTTGTTTGTTTGTTTATTTATTTATTTCAACTTTCCCTTCAGTGTAATAGCAGGTAATCATATGAGTGGAAGATGACGCTGTCATAAAAAATTCTCCCGAATGTGTGTGTGTCTATATGTATGTATACATACATGCACACTTTGTGAAGTCCACGCCTTGAAGAAATGGAATTGCACCCAAAGCCTTTTTAAGTAAACTAAAATTGTGAGAGTGCCATCACTAAATGGATGGCGAATACCAACCAGGGTTTAAGGACTCTTGAATGGCTTTTGGCATTGGAGTTCCTGGCAGCATATTCTCCCAATATAGCTCTGGTGTATGAGCAGCATAGTTAACGACAACAGCAACCTGGGAAAAAAGATAATAATAATAATAAATTAATTAATAAACTAACCAGGTGTTCATATAGTATCTATATAAACATTTTTACTTATATGAAAAATCCTAAATAATGGAAGTTGATGAAACGTACGGCGAAAAGAGCAAAAATAAATGGGAGATTGAACATGAACCCCATTGTTGTAACTTGACGAGCTATACTTAATGTTTTCGGGCACCAAGATCCTAGGAGACAAGTAAGATTATGCAAGACGCAAAACTTGAGCAAAAAGTCACATGTGCTGATTGTGTTAGGGTGTGCTGCTTTATATAGGCAATGATCGAGAATAATATGCATGCAGGAGCAAAATTCAGTATCAACGATAGCTTATCCACATCGGCCCACTCCCACTGGAGCATTGCATTTTGAAAAAGAGAGATGGATGGTGATGCTCTATTTTATGGTGTCCACTTGCTCCGGTAATGGAAAAAGGGAAAAAAAACAAAATGGTTACGTTAATTATCTTCTACATGTGATAAAGGGGGCCATACATTGCGCGATATTTAAAGATATCCCATCGGAATTTCGGTTGTACTCTTCGTTTTTGCAGCTGTTTGTAGAAGTCGCTGCATAAATAGTGTATTCATGCACTATAAAACAAGTGCTACTCCCAAATACGTCACAATATATAAAATACACTACAAAACCCATGTTTACCCTAATTTAAAAAATAAAATTACTAAAATACATTAATGTATGTGATAATATAGGATTTTTAATGTATATCATATGTAATAAATGCGATATGAGTATTGCATTTAATACATGTGATATTCATTCATTCTATCACATGTATTAAATGCGATAATTTTTTTGGTCTAATTAATGTTTATATATATTTTTTTTTTGTTAGTTCAGCAAACAAGAAATTATCTCCCAAAAACCCCTTAAAATTTTTCTGTTATTAACTTAGATTTATTGACTACATATGTTATTTCAGCTTAAATTTATTTTGTAACACAATTCTATGAATGGCTTTAATATCATATCATTGTGGATATTTTTCAATTTAATGTGTCTAAAGGAAACATAGACACGCAACTAATGCCGATATTGATTAAGTTGATCTTATTAGATAAAAAATTTATAATTAGATCATATGTGTAATGTTCATGTTAAGGTACATAGGTTACGAGCCATGGAAAGGAGAAAGGTTTCGGTGAAGAAAGGTTTGGATGGGTATTACATGCCACGTGTAATATATATGTGATGTGTAACTAGTAATAGGAGTCTAATACATAGGTATATGGGTGGTAGTTACTTTAAAAACTACTCACTATGTTATCCATATGTTAAAATGTAATTGGTTATTACCTACTTTATGTACATCTACATGGTGTGTATGTTTCAATCTCACATCGGTTCCACAAGAAATTATGAAATGGTATTTAAGCTTAGAGGGTTCTTCCACCTAATAGGCTAGTCTTTTGAGTTGGACTCTGCTTTGGACTTGATACCTAATATTTGGTACTCTCGTTGAGAGACCGATGCTAGCATAAGGGGCGACCTAGGAAGAGACGACCTGGAAAAGGGTTACCTAGAAAAAAGAGCTTGAGTGCAGCCATCTAGAGTGAAAGCCATCCATAGTGAGTTGCCTAGAGTAGGCCACCAAGGGCGTCGGCTTCTCAAGGGGTGAACAATGTTATGATCCCACATTTGCTCTACGAGAAATTGTAGAATAGTACTTAAGCCTAAAGGGTTCTCCCACCTAATAGGCTAGTCTTTTGGGTTGGGCTCTCCCTTTGAACTTAATACATAATATTTGGTGCTCTCGTTGAGAGACTAACACTAGCAAAAGGGGCAACCTAGGAAGGGGCGACCTGGAAAAGGACTACCTAAAAAAAGACTAGAGTGAAAGCCAAGTGGACCACCTAGAGTAAGCCGTCGTAGACTTCGGCTTCTCAAGGGGTGAGTAAATGTTACGATCTCAAATTGGTTCCACGAGAAATTAAGGAATGGTACTTAAGCTTAGAGAGTTCTCCGCCTAATACGCTAGTCTTTTGGGTTGGACTCTCCCTTTGGGCTTGATATCTAATAGTGTAATACCTACTCCATATTTGGCAGAATCGTAATTACTTTAAAAAACCACCCATATTATATCACATGTTAAAATATAATTAGTAGTTACACACCATTTGTATATTCACTCGATGTGCAATACTCGCTCTATATTTTTCCCATGGAAAGAGTGTCATTACTAGTATAAACTGGTATTGGTTAAAAGTGATCCTAAAATGCAAGTTGTTGGTAGTGTAGTTCTAAAATATGATGGCCAATTTCGTCGAAATGTTAGTAGCTCATCAAGGGTTTGTTTGGATTATTGGATTTTTATTTGTATCATATTTATATTTGATCAACATCTGAAACCTATATATATTATATCTAACATATATGTATCTTATCCATTTGGTCGGTTTATAATTAAAACTATTAGTTTTTCATTAGTATCTATTTTTTTTAAAATCTATTTGAAAATGATAAAAATATGATGTCAAAATAACCAAAATGTGATGAAACAAAGAGATGCCAATCAATGGATATAGAAATATGCGATTGTGTGAGGGATGAGTAATAATATATCCAAGGAAACCAAATTAAAAAGGGACCGTATTAGTGATGTTGTAACATGCACGCTATGAACAAATATATACAAACAAAGAGATGGAGTTAACATATCGAAATCTTATCCCTAGCAGTTAGATTTTAACCAATTTATAATATGTTATAGGTAAATGTCTATTACTATATCGGTAGGTTTGCTTATATCTAAGATTAGGAATTCCTATGGTTACATGCCATAATATCCAGTAAGAATAAGGTAATGGAAAATAAATTATTTTAGAAATAGATAAGTAAGCATTTATAATTTAACTAATACAATATAAAATAGATACCTTCTAGCTCATATTTTAATCTGTCAAATTTTCCAAACATTAACATTAACAGTTAATCCAATGGTTAGACTATGAACTGAACGTTAATAATGAGACAATACAAGTTCTCATGTTTGAAATTCCACAATTTATGAATATGTAGAGTGGGCCATGTGGTTGGAATAGCGGGAAAGACCAAGAGAGAGATCAAAACATCTTAGTTTAGATATATGCATGGATCATATAAATTCACTAAGGTTTAATTTTGTTACCCAAGTAGGAGATTGTAATAATTTTGTGGGCCAATATATTAAAATTTTATACAATATACAATTGTCATGTGATATATATGATTTAAGTGGGAAATTGTTATAATTTCATGAGACAATATATTAATTAATTGTATATGATAGACTATCTAATAAATTTAAGGAAATAAACATTTTAAATAAAATTGATCATTCGGTAATGCTTCTATAACTTATTTTTATGGGCTTGTGAGTATCGACCTTAATATGTAGAAAACCATATATTTTATTTCACTTATTATGGTATGCCATATTGAAGTATGATAAAGGCTATAAATAAGGTTGAGGTTCATAGTATAGGTTTTCATTTTGATTTTTCCCACATCCCATTAGCGAGAAAAATAATGGGAGCACACTACTCTAAATTGGAAAAATAGAGCTCTTGTAAAGGGATTAGTTTTTTCTAAGGATTATGTACGTTTCTATACTTATTTAGTCTTATTCATTATGCCTTAATTTCATGCATGAGATCCTGGATTATTTGTATGTATAAATCTATTGATTTTTCAATAAATAGTATTAGAGCAATCATGTACAAAACTAAAACCTTGATTTGGTAATTAATATTCCAGTGCATATGTTGTTATGATCCCATGATTGTAAGGTTTTGTGTAAGATATTAATTTTCTACAATTTTAAGAGTTAGGTTTTCTTTGAAATATTGATCTCCATGATCTAAATCCTTCGTTCACTATAAATATATACATTTTTTTTCCCAAGTCATCGGAATTTGACATGGCATAATCCGCAAGACCCGCATAAGATATTGATTGCCTTGTTTGTGAAATCTGCGCCATCTTCGTGAAATTCGGGTCTTGGATTTTGTGCTCGTCTTATGTTTGAAAAATCTCCCTTGCATGTCCCTTTTTGTTAAAGCCAACAGACAATAGACATTCATCTTTACGTGTGTGTGTGTATATTATATCTTTTATTCTCCCAAGTCGACAACAAGTTGGAGATTGAGTATATTTATCTGGCAAGTTGGGCGTTCGATTTTTTTTTTTTTTTTTGTCCCTTAAATCGTCATGAACTGTATGGTAATTTAAAATTCAAGGACTCTTGAAAATCCTTATTTGCAATTTGATGTGTATTCAAAGTCGGCATCATGTTTTTCTTCATGTGTTTTGACTCTAATCCATGGAGTTAAGAATGGTCACCTATTTACATCCATCAGAAGTGTTCCGTCGATGACGTTAGTAAATGGAAATTCAATTCATGATTTGCTGCCATCAATTACTATATATAAGAATAATTTGTCAAAAGGTTGTAAGGGTTACCTATGGATCCAATTAAATAAATTTGAAATATTTTAACATTTTTATAATATGTTATAGAATTGAAATAAAAGGATATATATATATATATATATATATTACCTACTATAAAATGAACACAAATAATGCATTATTATAAATTGGATTATGTTAAGTGTAAATTGATCTTATAAGATTTGGGATAAGAGCAAAATTTTATTTACTTATTCAATTTATTTTGGCAAATCTTGTCTAAATGTCTTAAAATAAATTGGTAATGTGTTGCCAAAGTGACCTCTATTGTTTAGATCTATTTCAAGATATTTAAAGATCATGGTAAAGATTTGCATTAAATGTCTCCATCTATGTGGACAATAATTAGCCCAATGTTTTGTTAGATGATAGTATGTAATACGTTTCATGCATGTGATTTATTAACTCGCAGGAAGATACATTGTTAGTAGAATTATTTATCAATATTTATTATTGTTTTAAAGCATACCATTTATAGTTGGTATTTTTGTTTAAAGACTGAATATCAATGATGAGCTAAGTGTCTCATAAAGGCTCAATTAAAGTAATTATTTTATTTACATATTATGATTTTGATTGAATTTGCATTTGCATTGAAGTGTAATATTTTATTAATTGTAAGCATGTTATTTATTATTACTTTTTTCCAGATATTGTAACTTCCCTTTCTACCAATTCCAACAATATTTTCCATGCTTAATGGCATAAACTTCAAGAAAATGAATATGGATTATAAGGATGAAGGAACTGTGGATATCGGGACTTCACATGTGTAATAGAAACAAGATAAGGACATTACTTTCTTTTACAAGAAGGCTAGTCATGTGAAGAATGATTGATGAGTATATATAAGTGGCCTACAAAGAAAGGTGAACTTTTCAACTTTGTTTATTGAAAAGTTTATTTGGCTTTAATGCCAACCTGCACTTGGTGGATAGATACAATCACAACTATCCACAGAAGTGTAACTATGCAAGGTTGTTTAAGGAGTCGAGCCCCAAGTGATCCTAAAAGATTCATCTATGTGGGCAACGTCAATAAGATTCAGGTTGAGGCTATTGGCTTTTCTAGATTATGATTAGAGTTGATTTTTTTTTTTTTTTAGAAGAGACCTATTATAAGCTATCATTTAGACGTAATTTGGTTTCTATTTCTCGTTTGGATGGATATGATTATCTATATTCATTTAAGAAAAGAAAATTTAGTCTTTCAAAATTTGAATGTTATTAGCATCAATACTCTGATTGATAATCTAAATAGGACTTGGTTTGCATGTCTCCCATATGAAAGAAACCTTGCATACAAGCTATTATGATATGAAGTGACAATTAATTAATGAGAATTCTTCTATGTTGTGGCATAACCGTTTGGGATGTATATTAAAACAATGGGTTCAAAAGATTGTGTCAGAAGGATTAATTCTCGATTTCCCTAAATTTTCATACTTTGAAATATGCATTGAATGCATCATCAAAAATGAACAAACATAAGAAAAAAGGGTGTCGAAAGGAGCTTTAGTGTCTTAGAATTGATGCATACTAATATAAAGGTTCATTCCCTATAGCTTCTTGGAATGACTAGCAATATTTTATTACTTTCATAGATGAATATTCTCATACCTTTATTTGATAAATGATAACTTTTATTTTTTTTACTTTGTAAGGAATACAAAGCAGAAGTTGAAAATCAACTTAATAAGAAATTTAAGGATGTTATATCTAACTGTAGTGGTAAATACTATGGTAGATATGACAGATTAAGTGAACATTATCCTAAACCCTTTACAAGGTACTTAAAAGCATGTGCGATTATTCCTCAATACACCATGCCAAGACAACCAAGTCAAAATAGTGTAGCCAAGGGACATAAGTATACCCTGAAGGATATGGTTAAAAGTATGATTAGTCATTTTTCTTTACCATAATCTCTTTAGGAGAGTGGCATTAAAGACCGTAGTTTACATTCTTAATTGAGTTTCGAGCAAAGTTGTATCTAAAAATCCATATGAAGTATGTACTAATAAAAGGCTAGGTCTTAGAAATTTTCACATTTAGGGTTGTCTAGCTAAAGCTAGGTCATATAAGCTTAATGAGATGAAACTAGACTTAGGAATAGTTACTAGCAACTTTGTTAGATACTTAGAACAATCAAAAGGGTTTAAATTCTATGATCATTCAAGCAGATCCTTTTTGAGACTAGGAATGCTAAACTTCTTGAAGATGTTGAACATGGTAAGAGCATACTAGTAAGGAATATTGAATTTGAAAAAGGTGTGTCAACATTCCTGAAATTGCAATTAAAACTATGTCAATATTTACACCTGCTAATTTTGAAGACGCAAATACGATTTTTCAAAATATTCCTAGGGTTCTTCCTACTTTTGAGGAGGGGTAAGCTCTTGTCCATATTGGCAAATCACAACAACCTCAAGTGGAAGTGACATTGTGTAGATCTACTAGAGAAAGAAGATTTGCGATTTCAAATGATTATGTTGTACTCTTCAAGAGCATGAGTTTGATATAGGACTGGAAGATGAATCATCATCTATTCGTTAAGCCAAATAAAGTGCAAATTCTCAAAAGTGGATTCATGCAATGAAGGAAGAGATGAAGTTAATGAAAGAACAATATGTTTAGAATCTTATCGAATCACCTGAAGGTGTGAAATCATTTGGTTGTAGACGAATGTTTAAGATCAAGTAGGATTTTAAATGTAATGTCAAAAGATATAAAGCATGTCTTGCTACCAAGAGTTTCACTCAAAAGGACGGCATTGATTAAAAGATTTTCTCTCCAATATCATAAAAGACTCTTTTAGAGTTATTATGACACCCATGCTCATTATGACTTAAAGCTCCACAGATGGATGTAAAGACTACATGACTACATTGCAATGTTGAGGAAACAATATATGTGATGCAAAAAAAAATTTGAATTTGAAACATTGAAACATCTAGTTACAATTAAAGAAATCCATCTATGGATTAAAGCAAGCATTTCATCAATGGTATTCACAGTTTGATTAGGTGATTTTCTTTTGATTTTAGGAGAACTGTTGATAAATGTGTTTATCACAAGATCAATGAGATTAAATTCATTATTTTGGTATTATATGTCGATGGCATACTAGTTGCAAGTAATGATATAGGTTTATTAAATGAGACCAAGAGATTTCATTTAAATAATGTGACATGAAAGATCTTGGTAATGTATCTTTTGTATTGGGCATATAGATCCATCATGACCATTCATGGGGTATAATAAGTGTAGAAACCTCATTTTGACATTTATTTTTGTCAAAATAAGTACTAAGCTTAGTGTACACATAATTAAATTAATTGAATTTTTGCAAATTATAAATGTTAAAGTTAGGAATGAAAATTAAAAAAAAATAATAATAATAAATCAATTTAATAGAAATAAATATAATGGATGTAATATGGATAATTAATATAGTATATATAATTTCAATATTCGTAAAAAAAAAAAAAATTACTGTTCATCATCTCCTACCTCGCCACTCGATGGGGTGTTTTCAAGTCCATTTTTGACCGTTTCCAAACCTGTTTTTTACAAAACAAATACATATTTTGAAACTAGACACGTAGTACTTCATTTTGATATATAATTTGCATATTTTCATAAACCATAACTATTTCAAATCCGGACTTGAAGTTTGAAAAAAATTCATTTTTACATTTCCGAAAAAAGCTCAAATCTCCGATTTTTTCGCTCAAAACGTGTTTGAACGTTAACATTATAACGTTAATGACAGCTAATGCAATTTACAACTGTTTTAGTCCGATTTTTTCGGATAAAAATCAAAATAAGATATGAAACACTAGATCTATAAATAGAGGAAAAAATAGAAAAGAAGGGAGGAGACACGGAAACAAAAAAAAGAGCACAAAAAAAATCCCATTCTTATGATTTAGGTTTTTGAAGCTTTTTAGAAACTTCGATTTTAAGCTTTTTAGCAAAGCTCGAGTTAATTGGTACGGAAAGACTCCGGTCGCTGCCCGACCCGACTTGATCGGAATCTGCTGTTTTTTTAAATTGGCTGCTGGAACCTCGGCCGTTTTCGTCCCATGTGCGCGGTGGCCAAATCGACTGGAGCCCCATCGTCATAGTTCAGACGTTCCCCAGCGTGCGTCTTCTTTTCAAATCGCCGCTGCCAATCGTTCGATTCGATTTCCACTGCGCGTCCCCTGCACATGAATTTGTTCTTCTCCCAGGTAAGTCACATTCCTCTGTTTCTTTTTTTCTTTTCTTTTATTTTTTTATAATAATAATATAGGAAAACAGAAATAGAAAAAATATAAAAAATAGTATATTATTATATTTTCAAAATTTGTTATGAATATATTGTGTTTTTTTTTTAAAAGAAATTTTCAAAATATGTAAAATTATTATTAGTTTGAATCATGATAGTATAATCATTATAATATGTAGATCTATATTTTTTTTTGTCATTGAATATTTCTTTTCGCCATGAATACATTTTTAAGGAAAAGTTGTGTTATTAACATGAAAATTTTGATTAGACTAAGTTTGTAGGCTTATAATGAATTGTACAATAGTGTACGAGATGGTATTTCAATGTCCATATTAGACATATATTTTGTGATTTTATTATAATGTATACGTTTATGAAATTGTTTTATAATATTGTCTAAATATTATTATGATCTTGGTATTGATATAACGATTTTGAACAAGGCATGATATTGGATATAGTTATTCTTTATTCAGTAAAGTTTTGGAATTGTAATGGTGCATCGTACCGTATTGAATCTTGTGAATAGTTATTCATGATTACAAGTTGAGATATTTTTATGATTAAGAGGATATATGAAAATTTGAGATGTCAATGAATGTTTTGTCTCATAAACTTGTTCTAAAAATATTAATTTGAAATTTAGGATCTAATTTGTCATGATATAGTTTTTGAATGTTCTATCTTTTTGCATTAATATGGTAATGATCTTGTTTTTGTGGTAAAATTGATTTTTTATATGTATCATATTAGATACTTGTTCGTAGAATTACATTGAGATCTTGTTATTGATAATATAACTATAATCACGCATAATCATAAGGAATATATGAAAAATTTTAGAGTTTTAGGTTTATACATTTGAAATTGTGTAATCATGTATGATAGTTATTAAAATTCCTTTTATGCCATGATATAGTGATGACTTTGGTTATATATTGAATTTTATGATTTCACTATATATGAAACCACATTGAAATCTTGCCTGCTTATATTGTATTTTTAATGATATATGAATCTTGATTATGTCATGATATTGTTTTGTTAAAATTAGCTTGTTAATATTGTATTCCTTAAATATTTTTATTTTTGATGATATGTAGGATCAATTATATATGCATAATATGTGGTTATGATTTCTTGTGCAAAATTTTTGTCACATAGAAAAGTCCAATTTTTATAAAAAAAAAACTAAAATTAATAGATTTAGGATCCATATCGAAAACAATTAATTTGAAAAATTAATAAAATCTAATAAACTTAAAGTGAAAAGATTTCGAAAATTCTAAAATTAACAACAAACTAAATTTTTCTAAAAGAACTACGTGTGGTCTGATCCCGATTAGCGGGTACGTAGGCACCTAAATGGGCGACTTAAAATATGTAAAAAATTATTTTTGTGAATTTGTTTGATTGTTAGTTTAGTTTAGAATATATGAATATTGATAATTTAATAAGATTTGATTAATTGAATATTTCGAGTTTTTAGATTATATATGATTTTATTGATGGAATTTGATTAGTATTTTTGTGCTTATTAGACATATGTATAGTTAGTTAGATCATGATAAATAGTTTAGATTTTGAAATTAGGGTTTAAAAGGAAGCAATTTAAATATGAAAATTTAAAGTGGTAACCGTTTAGGTTTTAATAAGTTAGCCCCCGAACTCAAGTTAATTTCTGGTTCTCGTTTTCAAAAACATTTTTTTCGCAGATCAGTAGCAAAGCCAAAATCAACCTACCAATTGGTTTTGGTTTTTTTTTCTCGACTTTAGTCGAGTGGGACTCCAAAATATTTTAAAAATTCAAAATTTCTTTTAATTCTTAGTCGAGGATTTGTATTAATGGGTTAGGGTTTAGTACGAATCGGATTAAAGGAAATCGAAAACCAGGCTCGTAATAAGCTCATCACAAAGATCATATATCATTAAAGTTCTTAGCAGATTCGGCATGAGAGATGGTGCACTAAAAGATACTTATAGAAAAGGTGATAAGTTCGGTTTACTTCAATATCCTAAGAATGACATTGGAAAAGAGGTAATAGAGTAGATTCCTTATGCATTGGGTGTAGGGAGTCTTATCCATGCTTACGTATATACGAGTTTAGATATTGTGTATATTGTTGAAATGCCTAGCAGATATTTATGTAATCATGGGATAGGTCATTAGAAGGCATCAAAACACGATATGCAATTCTTGTAAAGAATAAAGGATTATATGTTCACATAACAAAGATTTGATCATTAGACATCATAGGGTATTTTGACTCCAATTTCGCTAGGTGCCTTAATAGTAGAAAGTCAACTTCATATTATATTTTTATAATGGTTAGTGGAGCTACATTATGGAAAAGTGTTAAACAAACACTTAGAGTTTTCTCTACCATGGAGGCAAAATTTGTCACATGCTATGAGGCATTGAACCAAGGAGTAAAGTTGCAAAATTTTATCATAGGCTTAAAAATCGTAGATGGTATTAAAAGACCATTAAGGATTAATTGTAATAATAAGGCTGCAAAACTATATTCCAAGAACAACAAGAGCTTGTCAAATTAAAAGCATATTTTTTTAACATAAAGTTTCTTGTTGTTAATGAGAGAGTTCAAACATCTCAAGTAACAATTGAACATGCCAGTGTAAATCTCATGGTTATGGATCCGCTTATGAAGTGTTTACCAACTAAAGTATTTCATAAGCATCCCACTTAATGGGTGTTGCACATTTTCATGATGTGACTATATAGTGAGAGATTTATTGTTGGTTGATGATCAATTGTATTATGTTTTATTATTGACTATATATGGTTTTTTATTGATTTCTCTAAAATAAAGTTACATATTTTATTGTTGTTGTGAATAAAGTAAGAAACATGTTATGAGACGTAAAGTAGGACATATTGAAATAGGCATATGAAGGATCACAATACATGTATTTTTATAATATACATCCATAATTGATCTACTTTGCTTATTATGCTAATATTTGTGACCATTGATGGGTCTTGTCACAACAAAAGGATAATAAAAGTTGCTCCGATCCTATATTGGTGTGATTGATGGACCATATCATTTCAAAGATGAACCTCATTATAGAAAATAAAGATTGAGCTCAAAATGGACTTGTACAATATACAACTGTCAAGTGATATATATGTCCCAGGTGGGAGATTATTATAATTTTGTGGGCCAATATACTATATTTTGTATATATACAATTGTAAGGTGAAATATGTGGCTCAAGTGGGAGATCATTATAATTTTGTATGCTAATATATTAATTAATTATACATTGTTAAACTGTCTAATTGAATTAAGGAAAATAGCTCTTAAACAAAAGTGATTATTTAGTTATTGGTGGGTAAGGCTTTTAAAACTCATCTTTATAGGCTTATCAGGATGGGCCTTAATATGCAAATACTTATATATTTTATTCCACTTATTACAATGGACTTTAGGAAAATAAGACAATAAATTATATAAATAAGATTGAGATCCACAATCTATGTAATGTGAAGAATTTCATTATGTTTTTTCTCATACCCCATCAATGAGAAAAATAAAGAGAACAGACACTATTTTAGACCGAAAGACTAAAACTCTATTGTGGGATTAATTTTTTCTATGGATTTAGGTATGTTTCTACATTTGTTTAATTTTATTCATTGTATCCTAATTTCATATATGAGATCGTAAATTATTTGAATGTGTAAATCTATTGATTTTTCCAACACCAACTCCCATTAACACTTCTAATATCGAGTTTTCTTACTAGTGTATAATGGAATAAATTTTAATTTTTAGGCTTTTTTATCTTAAGTGATACGTTTTTTTTTTCCTCTTTGCTTTTATTAGCCAATACATAGAATTCAATTATGTATCTAACTCTAAAGAATATTTACATTTTTTTTCATGGTGTAGCCTAAAATCTCTAGAAATTTTGTTTATTGAGAAAAGGTAGAAAAGATGTGAATCTCTATATGAAGGGATTGTAAATAGTTATTATTAATAGTTTAATTACAATAATTTTTAAATAAATTTTATTATTTCACTTTTTAACCAAAAATTTGTTGATTTATAATTAGGGAAAAGGAAAAATAATAATAATACTATTTAAAAAAATACAAAAATACTATTTGTATGATGGGTTTACTACAACTAGTCGATCATGAGCAATGGACATGCTGATCAACTTTAGAGGAGTCTTCTGATGATGAAAAATGTACCAATGTCGTAGAGAGAGGCAAGAGAGGATGAACAGAAAAACCTAGTTTCTAAAGTACATGACTATGATAGAAGATCAAATTAAGTAGATTTTACCATTCTTACATCGTTCTTCCTTAATTGTAGGCTTTTATCTTTCTTAGAAGCATTTGGCAGAGTTTCCACATTGCTTGCAATCTTAGCACTAAGCAAAATGTCCACTCATTAGAAGAGGAGCCTCTTATTTTAGATGTTAAAGACTGATGTAAGCCATTGGATGACATCTAAACGAACAAATGAAATCAAATATGGTTGATCATCATTAGATCATTTCATAATGATTCAATGACTGCTATTGAAGCCTTTTTTTTTTCTTTAATAGTGGGTGGGCTTAGAAATGAGCTTGAAATGAGCATGAGGGCTTTTATAATATTAAAGAAGCCCATTATTCTTTTAGAAATAGCTTATTTTTAATATAAAAGAACTTATGGCTTATTTTAATCCATATAAGCCTTACTTTAGTCAAATGAAACCCAAATTAGACCAAAATGATATTTTTGGAGTATGTTTTTTGCATACAAAAAAACTGACTAAAGTCGAGAGCAGAATAAATCAGTCTAGCGATCCCTATTTCAAGCCTACCAAGTTGAATCTTCCTACGATATCTCTCATTACACTTGCCTTTAGACTCTACTACTACCACAAAGACCGATTCTTGGCATTAAATTAGGCTCCAAGTCCAATTACCGAAATGATCATCTACACCATAAGGACAAAAATAATTCCAAAAGCAAGCAACTTAAACTCGTCTCTTCAACAGATGAGTTAAACAAGTTAAATAGAGAGTTTAGGTTGTATTGAACTTATATGTTGAAGAGACGAGTTTATTGAAATTGTCTGGAACTAAAAATAGCCTTTATTCGATTGTGTGTATTCTCGTTCTTTCAATTTCTACTATTCTTTCTCTCTTTGAGAGCTATTAGGAGATCATCAGAAGCCCCTTCCAGGCTAAGGCGATTTAATAATTGTTGGAACTTTGCCTCTTGGAGAGCAGTCGGTTCCAACTTCTAAGACGAGTTTATTGAAATTGTTTGGAACTCCTCTCCTAAAGAGACAAGTTAATACATGAACCTATTTTTTCAAGAGTCGAGTTTATTGTAATTACACTAAATTGAGTAAATTCATTTGTTGAAGAGACGAGTTCATTACAATTTAAACTTGTTACTTCAAAAGATAAATTTAACTTACCTATTTTGGGAATTATTTATGCACTAGATGCATTTTTTGTAATTTCTTTTAAAAATACTATTGGTTTTTTTCCTTGTCTCTTTGTAATTACGTTAACTTTTGGAATTTACACTAATATTCATAATTTAATTTCATAATTACAATATCTCTAGTGAATTCATGCTATCTTTTTCTCTATTATCATAGGGTTTCGTAATTATCCTCTTTCTGGTAATTTTACCTGAAAATCGTAATTCTTCTTTAAAAAAATTCAATATTCTTCTTTTGCATCGATAATAAACACTATATTGGTTCCATGATATCTTTTTCAAGGGCCATATGATGCTTCCATGATTTCTGTCGTAACCTTTTGCCATGATAGTTCCCTGTGGGATCAGAAAATATTCGATTTGTTCATTCGTTCAATTAAATCCCATAAACTGCCAAATACAATAATGCTCCCCCTCTCACTCTACTGGCATACCATAGAAAATATCCATCATAAAATATTCTATAGGTATAAATATTAATAAAGTTTTAGTGAATATACACACACACGTCATGTACAAAATATATTGAGCAAAACATATGTTGCATTCACTTTCAAAGTTTTTTCATTCTATTATGATATATATATAAATTGTATTAGTATTTATCTATTACCTACATACATATTGTATGTGGATGCAATAAATCTTTTTTCATAGTTAGAATCTTATGGATTTTACTTTGGACGATTTTTTTTTTATCTTTATTTTTGTCTTATATGTAATTTTATAAACCAAATACTTACTGTTACATACCTTAAGAAAAAAATAAAGTAAATGTCCACACTAGATATTTCTTTTATGCTTTATACAACATAAAATTGAAGGGAAACAGGAAAAAAAAAATCCCAAAATAAGAATTCATTCAAAAAATATAGTACTTAAAATTATATACTCAAAACATAGTATTAACTAGATTTTTCAGAAACCATATCTTTAAAATATAATTTCAGCGTTAAAATTTTACCTTCAAGTGTCATAACCCAAAACACAATCTGTTTGCGATAAGAAATCGTATCACAATCGAAATTATATTTTTCTATTCCCTTATCTTATTAATTATGAAAGGAATGTCAATATATCGAGTGGAAACATGTAAGCTAACTAATTCACTACAATAAATATGAGCTTTAGAGATAAAAATTATGTTTTAAGTGTAAATTTTTATCGTAAAAATCATGATCACGGATTTTATTTATAAAAATATAACTTATTTTACCCAATTTTTATCGCAATACTTCTATCTCTAAAGCCAGTTTTCTAGTAGTAATTCTCTTCCTCTCGAGTAAGCATGACTTTAAATATAAAAATTAAGATGGTGTCTACAGAATATGTGTCAATTATGGCGGCCATCAACTGTGCTAGGAATTTTAACTATACGTCTTCTTTCTTTGCAGCGCTATATCTTTGGAACATACCATCAATGTTAGCTCCAGAAACCCTCTCTAGAGCCTTTATAATTGTTTTCATCTTATCCTTAATCTCTACTATCGTTAAAATACTTTTTAATTTCTCGCTCTAGCTATATTTATCTAGTTTCTCCTCAATTATTTTCTCAAACATCTCCTTGACCCTTTTATTTCATCACGTCGTCTCACGAATTAATCCACCCATATTCCCATGAAATTCATTTATTATGCAGTTCTAGGTTTAATATAATAAAACATAATATATGGGATATGTGCATAGGCTTGGCAAGTAGGTTGTAATAATAGTAAATGTTTGAAAATTAGGTTCCTTTAGGTCTAATATTCATTTTATAAAGCATTAGATTGAGTTTGTAATTTAAAACAGGCATCCGACCCATTTCCATTTAGGCTCAATTTGCACAAATTTGTGTAGGGCCTAGTTGTTATAATTTAAGTATATTTAAATTGAAAAAAAAAATGAAGATAATGTTTAGTTTAGTGGACGAGGTTTGGTTTAGCAAAAGAGCTTTGGATTTGGAACTTGATGTTAGAAGATTCTTCCTTTTTCGGCTTATTAGCGCGTGTATTCGCACCCATGCATGTCATCTTCTCCAAAGAGGGCATCTACCGTTCAGCGTCCAACAAATTATTTTGAGCTCATATGTATCACAAACAATTTTAATTGGCAGTTCAATTTTTTTAATTCGATTTAAATTAAACCATAACGCGTTTGATATAAATCTTTGACTAAAAAAAAAAAAACTACTTTTAAAAAATTTTTAGTCGCCACCGATTAAAGCTAGAAAAAAATAAACTAAGACAAATGGATAGGTTGATCCTAATTTTGTAATATGCGAAAAAAGTTGTTTTTTTTTTTTTTTAAACAACTACCAAAAGTTCATGAATCCAAGGACTATTCTATTAAAACCTAAATAGTTACCACATTTAACATTCCAATTTTATGTTGTTCTCTTAAACATCCTAAATTATATTTCTTTGTAATATTTTCAACATATTCACAAAATGTTTGTTTTCCTATTTTATCATGATTTACAAGATTACCTTAGTATACTTTCCAATTTTATTAAGATTTACAAGATGAGTCAAGTATATCATATCTTACAAAAAAAGGCACTTTAAGATTTTCATGTAATAAATTAAGGAACAACATCTACATTAAGTTTACAAAAATATATTTTTTTTCTTTTTTTAGAGTTACCCATTACATGCTTACATGCCTGCTATTATTACATGTTATGTAGTTCTTTTAAGAAAAATTTAGTTTGGTTGTTAATTTTAGAATTTTGAACTGTTTCCACTTTAAGTTTATTAAATTTTATTTTTTATTTTTTTTGATGAAATTAGCCTTTTGAGTGATATGGATCCTAAGATGTAGTAATTTAGATTTTATTATTTCATGAAAATAAAAAGAAAAAGAATTTCGGACAATGAAGTCACACATGATAACATATCATATCAGGCACGTCACTTCAATTTGCATATCAATATTAGGATTTCTATTAGGATATCAATATATTCTCATTTCATCAAGACAATCTCATATATTTAATTCATTACCAAGATCAAAATTATTAAATTATGAACATATGTGTACATGTAATTAAATATTCACATGAATCGAAATTTCAAAGAATTAAGGTATAATGAGACGTCATATGTCAATTTCAAATTTTAGTCAAATCAAGATTTTCTTGTCAATATTATTAAAAAAAGATCATCAATTGAATACATCCTTTATTATGGAAAACATCACAAGTTATCAATATGTCATGGTAGAGAAAAAAATCAATAGAATACGTACACAACATGGTAAAAATCTTGTATTTACAAAATTCTATTATGTAGATGTGATTTCTCTAATTTTACATAACCTGATTATAATAAGTATCAAAAATATAATATAGAATCTATCACGCCTCAAAAGAGGAGCCTAGTAGGATTGTCTTAAAGCTATCATACCACAGTATACTCATTATATGATAACCGTCTTGCAAGTCAGAAATTACAAGACTTTATCTTATTTATTTACTTTAATAATTTAATCATACTCATATATAAAATCTTTATGTAAACTCATTTAAGGAATCCGATTGTCCTTAGTTTGCTAAGATCACAAAGAATCGGTATCCCCTACTAAATAATAAAAATTGGCTCTCAATCTATAAAATATAAAATCTCAATCTTTTCTAAGTTCATTATAATCTACATCTCTAATTTCAATAAAGTCTAATGGAGAAGAACTTTTCACACATTCCTAGCACAATCCTTGCTACTATTATTCTTACACAAAAACTGTTAGAGAGTGAGCAAAACCACAGATTCGGTGAGATAACCTAACTAGACCACACATCAAGCAATAACAAACAAGTTTAATTAGCAAGCGTATGCAATGCAACAATCAACCATATGTACAAATGCAAGCTTGGATAATCTAGAATCCAAATAGGATATAGATTTACGCCATCTCTCTTTGGAGTTGGAAGGAAACCATGATGAGTGATATACAATAACTAGGAGAATCAGATAATCAAGGAAAAATTGGTACCATACACTCTCACAATTTAATTTTCATATTTTCACTCTTATCCTTGAACAAAAAAACTCCACTAAGTATTAGCCCTTTCATGTCGATACCACGAGCGATGTTCCTTCAGTGCTAGTTTAGTTCCCGTGAAACTGAATAGAGCAAAAGTAATCTTGTGTAGAACTTATAGCTTTTTGCCTAGAGATACCAAGCATTAGCAGAGAAGCGAAATGCTAATACGTAGCAGGGTCATTACTCCTTATAATGCAATATATGCAAATTATGCAATGCATGTCAATTTTCATTTATGGTACCAATAGTTTTTAGTCGGATTTAAGGTGATCATACAATTCACAAACAAACATCAACATGCTTCATACAATAATTATCATACAATAGAATTATCACTTATATTATGATATTTTTGCAACCAACATACACCAAGTATCATGTGGTATACCCAAACCCGCATGCATATCAGTTTAATATATTATTACAAATGCAGCTATACTCTAAGCACAAACAATGCGATAAGGTCAAAGTTACTCACCTGCTGTCTAATCGTAGTAATCAACTAGAAAGTCCTCAACAGTATCAAGATCATCTATTGGGATGAATAGAATTATTCATCAATAAAACATTATAAAATTAAATTCCTATAAGTATTTAAGTGTCCTATATTGATATTTGATTTAATTTCTATTACCTACATTGGTCTTTTAAGATAATGATCCTATGATAACAGATATTTATTATTTAATATTTATTTTCATTTTTCTTGTCTTCATCTTAATTGTTATCTATATTTTTATCTATTGTGTTTTCCTTGTCCTTTAATTAAGTCCTACAGCCTTTGGTGGTAGATTTTTATTTATCACTTCTTCGGTTGTCAACCTTATTTGTCTTTTGTAAATTAAAATTTCTATTATTTAATTATTATATATATATTGATAAAATCATATTTTATACAACTAGTTGATGTTTAAAAGAGCTAGAATGGATAATTGTTTTGATTAAAATTCATGTTTCAGGTCTAATTTGGACAAAGAAATCAAAACAAGAAACTTTGGAGTGAAAAAATAGAAAAATTCAAAGATAAGCTGTGTTCTTACTTCAATGCCGTCGGCGTTGAGACGGCTTACACTCATGGCCGTTGCCAACAATGCCAGCCTTGCAAGCTTTAAACCCAACCAATTATACGTCGCCTCAAAGCTGCCGGCGTAGAAGATGAACAAGCTAGCGTACAATGAAGGCCGGCAGCTCGAAGTTCAAAAGTCACCAGCATAAAATGAGTTACAACATACGCCAGATACTAAGCCGCCGGCGTTGAGGCAGTGTAGATCACAGATCTGAAGAGACATGAACACAACACATGCTTGGAGGAAATTGAAGAGACCAAATATGCTGGAGTATCTAAGCCGGTATCAAAGCCGCCGGCTTTGTGGCAGCTTTCGTTGTAAATGTAGTTCAACCTTTCCTTTCTCATCACATACGCCGGCTAGATGTACATCTAAGCCGCCAGTGTATAAGTGGCCTATACATGTAACCAATGAAGAAAACTGCCAGTGCACTGCCTGTGTAAAGAAGAAATTGAAGATACACCGTCTGTAAGCCGCCGGCATAGGATCTGTAACTGCCGGCGTATGAAGTGAAACTGCAATTTTTCATTTAATGCTTTGCACGAAATTTTTTCTATAAATAGGGGACTTCCCCCCTCAAACATCAATAAGCAAGAAGCAGCACAAGCAGTAGATACATAGGAAATACTTTAGTATACAAATATCCTTAGAAATTCATAGAGATTTGTGAGAGATTTGAGCTTTCAAGAATTGTAATTGAAGATTGTGATATTTGAATTGGTGATATCTAATCTCTTTTTTGCGATTCATTTATCTGAATTATTTGTTTAACATGTTATCAATTGCATATTCTTATTTGATTATTGAATCAACATCCATGAGTAGCTAAATTCTTCTTTGTGGGAAGTGATGAAATCCTAATTTTGCTAAGATGATTATTGAATGTATATTATAGGATTGTTAGAATTATGGAATATTTATATTGAATCATAATTATCTATTTTATTTCTTATTGAAATTGATTTGATAAGAATTCTGATACTTTGGAAGAAGAATTAGGGTTTATAGGATTCATAAATTGGGATTAAACAACAAATTTGGAAACATTGAAGTTTAATCTAGTTTAGAAATTGTCCATGTGATTCATGCAATATTTTACTTTAATTTCTCACTAAGGAATTAGGAGGAATTAATTTAGGATATTAGATAATCATAGAATTGGAAAATTTATGATTGTAAATTAGATTCCATTGATAATTTGTATAGCGGAAGCTAATAGATTATTTTATGGTTTGCTTTTGACAATTTCTTACAAATATCCATAATTCTAATTGTTCATATAATATAACTTTAGCATGATTAGTAAAGATTAGGATGGATTCTTTTCCTTCCCACATTCATCTTATATACTTCTCACAATCTCATTGCATTCATATAGATAAAATTAATTAGTTGATTGATACACTTTGATTGCCTAAATATTAGTATAAATTAATATCAATCTAGTAGTTAGTTTAGTCCTTGTGGGAACGATACTCAACTCACTTCTGTATTACTTTCTCAAGACCCAGTATACTTGCTGGTAGCATATGAAATTACACATACACATTCCATTCAGATCAAGTTTTTGGCGCCGTTGTCAGGGACCAAAATTAATATTAGATCACTTTTAGTTTTGCTAGTAGTTTAGGTTTGTTTCCAAGGAATTGATTCTTTTCTTTTCTCTGTACAGGTTATATGCAAAGAAGTAGAAGTGCTTATCTTCTACCAATAGATCCTGAAATTGAAAGAATTTTACATCAACAGAGGAGAGAAAACCGAAGAAGACAAGAAATGACAGAAAATGAACCAAGAAACAATGAAGGAAACATTAATAATCAAATTCAAGCTGCACCTGTTAGAGCACTTCGGGATTATACAGTACCTACTGTACAAGGTCCTGCTGTTCGAAGACCTGCAGTTCAAGCCAACAACTTTGAGCTTAAACCAGCATTGATTTAGATGGTTGAATCACATCAATTTGGAGGATATCCTAATGAAACACTAGATAAGCACATTGCCAAATTCCTCCAATACTGCAACATCGTCAAACTCAATGGTGTTATTGATGAGGCCATTAGAATGCAGCTTTTTCCTTTCTCTCTAAGGGATAAAGCATTAGCATGGTTCTACTCTCAACCGCCGAATCAATTACTTCATGGGAAGACTTGACAACAAAATTTTTGAAGAGATTTTTCCCTCCTGCTAGAACTGCTAGATTGAGAAATGAAATCACCAACTTCACAAAGTTTCATGGAGAATCATTATATGAAGCTTGGGAAAGATTCAAAGAAGCAGTTAGGAAATGCCCACATCATGGACTTCCGGATAATCTTTTGATTGAAAATTTTTATCTCAGTTTAGATGAGACTTTGAGATCATTGGTGGATGCTACATCCGGAGGATCACTCATGGGAAAAATGTATGATGAAGCCAGTGCTTTAATTGAAGAATTAGCTTCTAATGCTCACAACTGGAGCTGTGAAAGAACAAGATCAAAGGTAGAATCTGTTCAAGATAGTGAATCCATGCAACAGCTCACTGCTCAAGTTTCTGCTTTAACTACACAAGTAAATAAACTTGTAGCATCTAGTTCTTTGAATTCTAATCAAGTTGTTACTTGTGAGTTGTGCTCAGGAACACATCCAGCTTATGATTATCCTCATGGTAATACATCATCATCAAGTGGAGAGCAACTCAACTATGTTGGAAATTTTGGAAGAGTTAATTATGGACCATATTCAAATACTTACAATCCAGAATGGCATAATCATCCAAATCTTTCTTACAAGAATGATGTAAATGTTCGCAAGCCCCCACCTGGATTTCAAAGACAAGGTCCCATAAGAAATACTCAGCCTCCACCTCAGCAAAATCAAATTTCAACTGATGAATTGTTGAAGACTTTCATTCAAATTACTCAGACCACACTCAACAATCAGCATGCAATCATTCAAGATCTTCAAGGAAAAATCCATCAGCTTGCTTAGCAAGTTGGTAATAGACCATTTGGTTCTTTACCAAGCAACACTGAGGAAAATCCTAAAACCGTGAATGCAATTGTTCTGAGAAGTGGCAAGGAAGTTGAGCCCGCTGAGACAAAAGTTCAAGAAACTGAGGAGATTCCAATCAAAGACAAAGGAAAACAAAAGATGGAGGAACCTGTGCAAAAATCATTTGAAGCAAGATCTTATGTTCCACTTGTTCCTTTTCCAGGAAGATTGAAGCAACAAAAATTGGATGAGCAATTTTCAAAGTTTCTGGATGTTTTCAAGAAGTTGCAAATCAATATTCCATTCTTAGAAGTGATTCAAGAAATGCCTTCATATGCAAAATTTATCAAGGAATTGCTTACTAAGAAGGGATAGATTGATGGAAATGAACCAGTAATGCTCACAGGAGAATGCTCCATGATTTTACAGAAAAGTCTACCTCATTTGCCTACCAAACAAAGAGATTAGGGGAGTTTTGCTGTTCCTTGCACTATAGGAAATTTTCATTTTGATAAAATACTTATTAATTCTAGTGCAAGTATTAATCTTATGCCTTTATCCATTTTCAGGAAATTAGGACTTGAAGAATACAAGGAGACTCATGTTACCTTGCAACTTGCAGATAGAAGTGTCAAATACCCTCGTGGTGTTGTTGAAAACATTTTGGTGAAAGTTGACAAGTTCATATTTCTTGTAGACTTTATAGTCTTGGAAATGGATGAGGATCGTGAAGTCCCAATGATTCTTGGCAGACAGTTCCTTGCAACCGGTAAAGCATTAATTGATGTGGAACAAGGTAAACTCACTTTAAGGGTAGAAAATGATCAAGCAACCTTTAATGTTTATGATGCAATGAAAAGATTTGATAGAGGTTCCTCCTATACTATTGATATTATTGATGAGTTTATTTTTGAGTCTGTTGAAGAAAATATAGGTGTAGAGATTATGGAGCCTGTTTTGAGAAATCTTGATGAATGGAGTGATGATGAGCAAGAGGAAGCATTGAGCAAGTGCTTCTAATCAAAACAAGATATTATGAGGAGCTAGACTAGTGAAAGCAAGCCAGTACCATCATTGATACAGCCACCAATTTTGAGCTTAAACCCCTTCCTTCACATTTAAAATATGCTTTTCTAGGAATGGAGATACTTTGCCAATAATTGTTTCATCTTATTTGACAGGTGAACAAGAGCAGCAGCTGCTTGGAGTTCTAAGGAAGCATAAAGAAGCAATTGGTTGGACTATTGCTGATATCAAGGGAATTAGCCCTATAATTTGTACTCACAAAATCTTGATGGAAGCTGAGTTCAAACCGACAGTTCAACCACAGAGGAGACTTAACCCAACACTTAAGGAGGTAGTAAAAAAGGAAGTTTTGAAACTCCTTGATGCAGGTATTATCTATCCTATCTCTGATAGTAAGTGGGTCAGTCCAGTTCAAGTTACACCAAAGAAAGGTGGTATGACTGTGGTGAAAAATGAAGATGATCACTTGATTCCTACTCGTACTGTGACTGGGTGGAGAGTTTGCATTGATTATAGAAAATTAAATGATGCCACCAGAAAAGATCACTTTCCCCTTCCTTTCATTGATCAGATGTTAGAAAAACTTGCAGGGCATGATTATTATTGCTTTTTAGATGGTTATTCTGGTTATAATCAAATTTCTATAGCTCCTGATGACCAAGAAAAAACCGCTTTTACTTGTCCTATGGCACTTTTGCTTTTAGGAGGATGCCCTTTGGTCTTTGCAATGCACCTGCTGCTTTTCAAAGGTGTATGATGGTTTTTTTCTCTGACATGCTTGAGAATTTTATTGAAATTTTTATGGATAACTTTTCTGTTTTTGGAAAGTCTTTTGAAGCATGTTTAGAAAACTTAGCTTGTGTTCTTCAAGATGCAAAGAAACCAATTTGATTTTAAACTGGGAAAAATGTCATTTTATGGTAAGAGAAGGGATTGTTTTGGGTCACAAAGTTTCTTGAGAGGAATTGAAGTTGATAAGGCCAAAATTGAGATCATTGATAAATTGCCACCACCCACCACTGTTAAGGGAATTATAGGTTTTTTAGGACATGCTGGTTTTTACAGGAGATTTATTAAAGACTTCTTAAAAATTTCTAAACCCCTTTGCAATCTTCTTGAGAAAGACACAGTGTTTAATTTTGATGACAATTGTTTGCAGGCATTTAACTTATTAAAGGAGAAGCTCACATCTACACCAGTCATTATTGCACCTGATTGGGAGCTGCCTTTTGAACTTATGTGTGATGCCAGCGACTTTGCTGTAGGAGCAGTATTGGGTCAAAGAAGAGGTAAGTTGTTTCATGTAATATACTATGCTAGTCGGACTTTGAATGGGCTCAGAAAAACTATGCCACAACTAAAAAAGAACTTCTTTCTGTTATATTTACTTGTGACAAGTTTAGGCCTTATCTAATAGGATCTAAAGTCATAGTATATACTGATCATGCTGCTTTGAAATATTTGTTTGCTAAAGCTGATGCAAAACCAAGGTTGATTAGATAGATATTGTTGCTGCAAGAATTTGATCTTGAGATTAAGGATAAGAAGGGAACTGAGAATGTGATTGCTGATCATTTATCTAGACTAGAATCTGATAGTTTAGATATTCCCATCAATGAAAAGTTTCCTGATGAACCATTGCATGCAATTGAGATCCTAAAATTGCCTTGGTATGCTGATTATGTCAATTACTTGGTTAGCAAGATCCTTCCATATGGTTTATCTTATCAACAAAAGAAAAATTTTTTGCATGATGTGAAAAGTTACTTTTGGGATGAACCGTATTTGTTCAAAAAATGTGTGACCACGTACTTAGACGTTATGTGCCTGACTCTGAACAGCTTGACATTATTAAGCATTATCATTCAAAAGAAGCTGGAGGTCATTTTGGTCTTCAAAGGACAGCAGCTAAGATCTTATCATCTAGATTTTATTGGCGTAATTTGTTTCCTGATTGCAGGAAATATTTATTGTCTTGTGCTCAATGTCAAAGAACTGGTAATATTTCCAAGAAACATGAATTACCACAAAACAATATTTTGGTAATTGAGCTTTTTGATGTGTAGGGAATTGACTTCATGGGTCCTTTCCCTTCATCTTTTTCAAACAAATACATACTTGTGGCAGTTGATTATGTTTCTAAATGGGTGGAAGCTACTGCTTTACAAACAAATGATGCCGAGTAGTTTTAAAATTTTTGAAAAAGAATATTTTCACCAGATTTGGGGTGCCTAGAGCTATCATTAGTGATGGGGGATCTCATTTTTGTAACAAACAATTTGAAAAACTTTTATCAAAATATGGTGTTACACACAAAATTGCTACCCCCTATCATCCGCAGACAAGTGGACAAGTTGAGGTATCCAATAGGAGATAAAAAAATTTTAGAAAAAACTGTTAATGCATCTAGAAAAGATTGGTCTTTAAAACTAGATGATGCATTATGGACTTATAGAACTGCTTTCAAAACGCCTATTGGAAAGTCCCCATTTATGATTGTTTTTTGTAAATCATGTCATCTTCCTATAGAACTTGAGCATAAGGCATATTGGGCCATTAAATTCCTTAATTTTGATGAAAAAAATGCAGATGAGAAAAGATTGCTTCAATTGAATCAATTGGATGAATGGAGGAATGAAGCTTATGAGAATTCTCGAATCTATAAAGATCGAGCAAAGAAGTGGCATGACAGAAACATTATCAAACGAGAGTTTTTACCTTGACAAAAAGTTTTACTTTATAACTCTCGTTTGAAGTTGTTTCCAGGAAAGTTGAGATCAAGATGGTCAGGACCATTTGAAATTGTCAAAGTTTTTCCCTACGGTGCAATAGAATTGAAAACTGATGATAATCGGACTTCTAAGGTGAATGGACAGTTGCTTAAACATTTTTATGAAAGGGAAAACCATGATAGTGCTTCCACTATCATGAATCTAAAGGAACCATGAATTGAATTGGAAAAGTCGGGCTAAGTGACTCTAAATTAAGCGCTTCTTGGAGGCAACCCATGTTTAATGTTAGAATAGTTTTGTTTTTATTTTTAATAACATTTTTTTTTTAGTGTGGTTAGGTATATAAAAAAAACTGAAAAAGCTGAAAGCCGGCACAAGGCAGCCACCTGAGCCAGCTTTGAAAAATCAAGGAAAGTCGGCCTTAAGCCACCAACTTTGAGCAAGCGTTGAAGTCAAAACAAGGGTAGGTGAGCACCACACAACAAGCCGGCAAATGGAGATGAAAGCCGTCGGCTTAGAGCTAGCTTTGCACAATATATACACCGGTATTCTTACCTACTACAACTACACCGCCGGCTTTGAAGCAGCATATGTTTGAAATACAAGGATTCTGAAACCCGATGAAAGCCGGCACCTGAGAATGAAAGCTGCTAGCTTTCCAGCAGTGTAAATGGTAAGCCACCAGCCTTTTTGCTCTCTGTATGGAATTAATTGTGTTACACCGGCAGTAAGCCGTCGGCGTACTCGACAGAAATGCTGGTGTACGTTTTGCAAATTGCATTTAACAGGTATTTCACTCTCTTCCTTTCGCAAATCTCTTTCGCATTTCTCTTAAACTCACTCTCTCACCCTCATTCAACCATCCCACTGCTCATTGTGTTTGATCCAGCTTGTCAAGTAAGTTCCAACGATCTTTACTTTTAGTTCTTTGCTTTAATCCATTACATTGCATTATATCTGTTTTAATCTATCAAATAGCTCGTGGATTATTACAATTAGAAAATGTGACATTAACGTCGGATCTTGATAGATTTGATTGCTTGATGATGTTCTGATACTGTTCAAGCTGCATTTTGTTCCATACATGCTTGATTTCAATATGTGCTGACTTGATCCATGAATTGAGTATAAACTAGAATTGGGGTTCAATTGCAAAATTAGGGTTCTTGAGCTTGTATAGGATGTCAAATTTCGAAAATTGTGCTTTGATGATTGGACTGCAATTTGATGCTTGACATGAACTATTATACTAGTTAGTAGTTCCAATTGATGAATTGTGCTCAATTGTGCTCCAATTGAACGTGGAATTTCGAATTTCTAAAAAATTTGAGAAAAAATTTGGTGAAAAAATGTTTACAGATCATTTGGTAAAAAATTTTTGAAATTCATTTTCATTGTGAAGTTTGAAATTCCAACGTTCAATTCTAAGCTGGCCAATCTAAGCTACCAGCTTTGAATTAGTTTTGCAAGTGTACATTTCAAGCAAGTCTCAATGCCTAATTAGGCATAAATTAGGATTGTAGTCATCAAGAATTTCATTAAATTGTGCATTCCTTTTTTCTAATTAAAATCAATTTATTTGCAAGAATGGCTCCAAGACAAAGAAACAAAAGACTACAGATGCCTCTACATCTGGTTCTCAGACCAGAAATCTACTGTTTAGTCAGCAGTATGCTAAGGATTAGAAAGAAGAGGCTGGAAGATGGACTTCTTAAATACCCAGTACCTGGACTGGTGCCTATTTGATGAATATGGGATCATTGATAAGATCAGAGAGATGATCCAAGATCCAGCTTGGATCAGGTTATTTGATTTTAGGGAGCCAGCTTACAAAAACTTGACTATTGAGTTCTTGTCCACTTTGAAAAATATCCCAGACAGAGGTTGAGTCCACATTTCAGTTCCAGGTATATGGCGAGACCAAGGAAGTAAAGCTGAAGCAGATGGGAAAGTTATTGGGATTATATGATGAGGAGGCAGAAAATTTGAATCTGCCTAACAGTTGGCCTGAGAGAGATGATCACATGACTCAGGAGGCTTACTGGTTTCAATTGGTTGCTCCTGATAGAGCAAATGAGCCTTTCATCCCCCCAAATCATTGGCCACTTCTTTTGGTGCTGTTGAGCACAAGCTACTCCACCACATTCTTGCACACACCCTAAGCTGCAAGAAGACTAGTCAAAGCAAGGTGACTAGTTTTGATATGTTTTATCTGTATAGCCTTATCAGAGGCTACAGGATTGATTTGGGTATGGAGATAGTGAACTTCATCTACAGGCAGACAATGATACTAAGACTAGAGTCCGTGTTATGGTGGCTACATTACTAAGTTGCTGAAAGGGGATGGGTATTTGAGCCTCCACAAGACGATGAGATATTTGAGAGTAGAAAGATCTCATCAGCTCCATTCCAAGGCTGGGGTTTCTTAAAAACCTCAGAGGAGCTCAGCCCCCAATCCTGGAGGAGATTGAGTTCCAAGATATCTTTCCTGGAGATGCTCCATTTGAGATCCCATCTACATCTCTCCTCCTCCTCCAACAGGTACTTCAGGAGCTTCTGCATATGACATGGACCAACTTAGGCTGGATATTAAGGAGTTGAGGAAGCAAAGCCAGGAGCTCAAAGATAGACAGGAACAAGAGAGAAAGAAAAACAAGAAATTTAGAAAGTCTATCTTTAAGGCATTGAAGACGGCTATCTGCTGCTTGAGCCCAGAGACAGGGGCTGGTATGACATATGAGACTTCTCTGAGTCACATCACACAGATAGACTCAGTTCGGAGCATACACACACAGCTAGCCTAGGAGACACTTAGAGACACAGTCTTGAGCAGACCAACAGCAAACCTAGTCCAAGGCCAGAGAGCTAGAGATCCTACTAGCTCTCATTTGATCTTTATTGTTTTTTATTTTTTTTTTATCTTGGCATGTATATATATTGAGTACCCAAGTTCCTGTGGGTAGACTTCTTTATTTTTCTGCTTTTATTTTTCTTTTGTTTGTTTTTCTTTTGTAGTGATTACAGGAAAGCCAGCAAAGCAAAAATTCTCTCTTGCAATGCAAATTTTGATGACTGTGAAACAACTGAATTCATGGAAGTATCAAATTCTTTTTCTTATTCCTTTCCTATAATTTAAATTGTTGCAAAACAGTGAGGACACTGTTTAGTTAAAGTGTGGGGGAAGGGATAAATTGAATGAAGTGCTGAATTAAAGTTGTGAATATGATCTGTTGTCTGAGTTTATTATTTATATTTGAAAATACTCACCTTGTATTTTTGGTTTGAAAGCAAATTATGAGGAAATTCTGTCAAAATTTTTTCAAAAATCTCTTAAAAATTGGAGATAGTACAAAGTAAAGACTGAAAACAATGAAATTAACTTGTAAAAGTATCTTACTCACCTACTATTGTGATTGGTTTACTAAGTTAAAATTAAGTTGTAAAATCTTTAAGAAACAAGTTTACTTTATTTTTAACTTTGGAATTGGAAATTTAAAAGCTGGTCGAGTCCTTTTGTGAAAATAAATAGGTTTACTTCTAGGAAATTTTAGTTTGTATATATTCTTTGAATTATAACACTTAATGAAAGAGCTAGAAGAAACTTTTAAACTTAGTGATCCTTTATAAAAAAGTCTTTGATATTGTTATTGCATTCAAAAGAAAGAAACAAGCATAGCCACTACTCCTCTGACTTAAAATTTTGAGTCATGATATCTGAACTTGAATGTTAAAGTGAGGAAGAGTTCTTAGGGGTATTTTGAAACCTAGTCACTTAGGTGATGAGCCTGGATGTGCCTCAATGAACTCACTATAACGAGAAGGAAGAAAGGCAAAAGTTCAATTCATGAACTTTAAAAAACAAAAAGATGGAGGCAAAAACCTCCCAAAAAAAATAAATGCTTGAAAAAGAAAAGAAAAATGAATGCAAATAAGCAGATAAAGGAGACTTATAATAAAGAAGGAGAAATTCTAAGGAAAAAGTAGTATCACATGCTTTCATTTAGTGTTACTTAGAATATATATATAAAAGCTAAAAGTCTAATGAAGTTTAAATGAGTATTTTTCCTTAGTGGATTGAGTATTTGCTTTTTGAATAGAATGTTCTTTTGTTAAAGTTAAGATTAAAACTTGTTTTGTTTGGATTAACTTCTAAATTTTAATTATAGTACTCTAATTACAAGAAATTGGTATGGTTGGAGCAATAGATAGAAGAAAAACAAGTTAAAGAAATTGTGATTAAATTAGAAAAGTTGTACTATCATAAGAGATTTCATTTTGTTCTTCATTTTGCTTGAGGACAAGCAAAAGTTCAAGTGTGGGGAATTGATAAGATCATATTTTATACAACTAGTCGATGTTCAAAAGAGCTAGAATGGATAATTGTTTTGATTAAAATTCATGTTTCAGGTCTAATTTGGACAAGGAAATCAAACAAGAAACTTTGGAGTGAAAAAATGGAAAAATTCAAAGATAAGTCGGCTGTTCTTACTTCAACACCGTCGGCGTTGAGACGGCTTACACTTAAGGCTGTTGCCAACACTGCCATCCTTGTAAGCTTTAAACCCAACCAATTATATGCCGCCTCAAAGCTGTCGGCATAGAAGATGAATAAGCCAGCGTACAATGAAGGCCGATAACTCGGAGTTCAAAAGTCACCAACATAAAAGGAGTTACAACATACGTCGGATACTAAGCCATCGGCGTTGAGCAGTGTAGATCACAGATCTAAGCGATATGAACACAACACATGCTTGGAGGAAATTGAAGAGACCAAATATGCTAGAGTATCTAAGCCGGTATCAAAGCGCCATCTTTGTGGCAGCTTTCGTTGTAAATTTGGTTCAACCTTTCCTTTCTCATCACATACGCCGACTAGATGTACATCTAAGTCGTCGGCGTATAAATGGCCTACACATGTAATCGATGAAGAAAGCTGCCAGTTACTGCCTGTAAAGAAGAAATTGAAGATATGCCGTCTGTAAGCCACCAGCGTAGGATCTGTAACTGCGGTGATGAAGTGAAACTGCAATTTTTCATTTAATGCTTTGCATGAAATTTTTCCTATAAATAGGGGACTTCCCCCCTCAAACATCAACAAGCAAGAAGCAGCACAAGCAGTAGATACATAGGAAATATTTAGTACACAAATATCCTTAGAAATTTATAGAGATTTGTGAGAGATTTGAGCTTTCAAGAATTGTAATTGAAGATTGTTATATTTGAATTGGTGATATCTAATCTCTTTTTTATGCAATTCATTTATCTGAATTATTTGTTCATCATGTTATCAATTGCATATTCTTATTTGATTATTGAATCAACATCCATGAGTAGCTAAATTCTTCTTTGTGGGAATTGATGAAATCCTAATTTTGCTAAGATGATTATTGAATGTATATATATAGACTGTTAGAATTATGGAATATTTGTATTGAATCATAATTATCTATTTTATTTCTGATTGAAATTGAATTGATAAGAATTCTGATACTTTGGAAGAAGAATTAGGGTTTATAGGATTCATAAATTGGGATTAAACAACAAATGTGGAAACATTGAAGTTTAATCTAGTTTAGAAATTGTCCATGTGATTCATGCAATATTTGCTTTAATTTCTCACTAAGGAATTAGAGGAATTAATTTAGGATATTAGATAATCATAGAATTAGAAAATTTATGATTATAAATTAGATTCCATTGATAATTTGTATAGCGGAAGCTAATAGATTATTTTATGGTTTACTTTTGACAATTTCTTACAAATATCCATAATTCTAATTGTTCATATAATATAACTTTAGCATGATTAGTAAAGATTAGGATGGATTCTTTTCCTTCCCATATTTATCTTATACTTCTCACAATCTCATTGCATTCATATAGATAAAATTAGTTAGTTAATTGATACACTTTGATTTTCTAAATATTAGTATAAACTAATATCAATCTAGTAGTTAATTTAGTCCTTATGGGAACGATACTCAACTCACTTCTGTATTACTTGATCAAGACCCAGTATACTTGCTGGTAGCATCTGAAATTATACATACACATTCCATTCAGATCATATATCATATGTTTATCCTACTTAAATTTTATTTTTAAGATAATAACATGTATGGTATCATGAAGAATAGATAAAATAGAATAAAGAAATAAAATAAATCTAGTTTTATACATATACTTGTTCATAAGGATATATATTTACATATATATAATAGGTGTATGTATGATCAAATATGTTAAGAAAAATATAGTACAAACTAAGTGCTCAAGAGCTAAGACAGGGGCGCCCATGGAGTAGTATGGGGTAGTCATGGAGCGCTCAGCGAGCACATACGGAGCGCTCATCAAGCACATATAGAGCACTCATGGAGTGTGCATAGAGCTCCTATGGAGTGCGTTCTTGAGAGCTCCACTGAGATGCTTGTGTGTGTAGATTATGATTAGCTCTTAGTAAGTTTTGATTTCGCAATTTCTTACTCGTTTTTAATCTAATTTTGATGAGTAAATAGTCAATTTGATAGTACTCTTTGAGTACTTTCTAGTTATGGTGTTGTTTTTAGGAAAAGAAATACGCAAGATGTTTAAATTTTATTAAACATGTCTGAAATTTTTGGATAAAGATATGTCAACTTAGCTAAAACTTGTTTTTGTGATATCTAACTCATTTCTAACCCATTTTTGATGAATAAATAGTCATTTTCATCGAATTGTTCTATCACAATCCATTGATGTTGTTGTTTTTACTAAACAAGGTCTCTAAGATGGTGAAATACATAGGATCAGTCTGCAACTTTCGTGAAAATCTAACAGCAAAAAGTAAAATTTTGTTTTTGCGATATCTAATCTGTTTTTATTAGTTTTTAACAAATGAGCAGTCGATTTCATAGGATTTTTCATGTACTTTCCATTGTTGGGGTTATTTTTGGTTTATGATGGACGTATTAATATAGTTTATTAAATCTATTTAACGCCTTCCTTTGTGTATTTAGCAAACTTGGTTTGATTCTTTCTTCTTTAAAACCGAATTTCCTAAAGCTTAGTGTTCTATATTCTTGAGTTGATGTTTCCATAATCCTAAGCAGCCAAGAATTATCAACACCATGATATCTCATCTCGTTGAATTCATCAAATAAGCAACTACTTATCCATGCACATAAGCTTCTTCAAAACAACTTAATCTATCCTAATATCAATATATGAACGTAATAGGAAATAAAAGTTAAGATAGAAGTCACCTTAATTGGATGTGAAAGAGAATATTAAACACTCTTCCTTGATAAGAATTGATCCTAGCATTAGAAAACATGATGTGAGTTTCAAATGATCTAAGATTCAATTATTTCAATTGAAACTCTCTTACCTTTTGTATTGGACTTTAGAATTTCATTTGCCTTAGCTAGAGGAGTTTTTACCCTTTAAATTTGTCATAGTGACATCTATCAAGGAGATGAAGCTTGTTTGTTTTTTTACTTTGTTTGTAGTGTTTGTCTTGTTGAAAATATAGCTTCTATGGTGGAGAAAATGAGGAGAACAGGGTTGTTTGCTCTGTTTTAGATGTTGCAACTTTTAAGAGATTGAAGGAGGTGTTTTAGCTTGGATTTGCTACATATTTTTGGGTCAAATTAAGGGGTTAATAATGTGTTTATTTGTTAACTAATAACTTCTTATTTGTATATATCAAATAAGGATTGAAATGTGGTACAAATGCGCTATTTTGGGGACGCGAATTGGAACTTGCAGGGGCTATTTTTTTTCTGAATTTATTATAGCTTTAGAGTCGATCGTTTGAGTCCATAATTTGCAGATTTCATGGGTCAATCTTCAACTAGCCATGTGTCCATTTAATGAGATGTTATTAAAGCTCATTTGGTCAAGATTTCAACTTTTGTGAGCTTCTAAATCCAACTCTACGTTAAGCTATGAGCGGTGGATGTGTGCTGTAAAATTTCATGTGTTATTCGATTTGTTTGCTAGTTATTGATGTTTATTTATAGCTATATAGGTGGTGTGTTTGTTGTGCAAGTTAGGTTGAATTTTCAGTGCAAATTGTAGGTTGTAATTCAAGTTGACGTCTACAATTTTTTGGAGCTACTGAGGTTCGGTTTTTATGGTTGTTTGTATAGTATATTTTCTTAAGTTAACAAGTAACTTCCTATGCGTCTATTTTGGGTGTTTTTTATTGGAGCTTATTGGTCAAATTTTTCAATCTTTATTGGCTAAATAAGTATATAATTATCTAGGGTCATTCACAGTGGATGTATGTGTTGCAACTTCAGGAATTTATTGTCTCCTTTGCAGCTGGTATTTATGGAAATCTGAGACAAATTTTTGAGCCATTTGCAAGTTGTTTGAAGCTTGTAATTGGTTCATTAATTACTAAGCTTATTTGGAGATTTTCGATTAGCTTACAATTCCTTTTCATCTTGACTTTCATGGTTCATTTTGTACAATTTAGAGGTATATTTGGCATGATTTCCTTCAAAGTTTGCAGCTGATTTTCTTTGCTATAATTCTCCATTGTATATACATATATCACTTCATATAATACTTGTTTAATTAATATTATAAATTAATTCATCAAGTACTAAGTCCTATATCTATTTATATATCAGTATAAGGGGTTTTATCTCTGAAAGTTCATCTATAACTTCTACAAATTTTCTACATTATTTTGAGTTCAAATTTTGAGTTTAAAGTTTACACGATTAATTAATTTTAGAGCTTTTTCTTATGTGATTAAGATTTTCTAGAGCCGATAGGCTAAATTAGGATTTTTGCACCTATAGAATCCAAATTTACTAACTAAAATTATGGTGTAATCTAAATTTTTCTTTGAAGTCTAGATTTGTAGTTATGAATCTATTTTCACCCTTGTTACATATTTATAATCCTAGCAGTTCATCTTTTAGTTATAGTTTTATAATCAATAAGTTCTATAAAGGAGTTGTCTTTTGTTGTTTTTCAAAGGTAGAGCTACTTTTAATTATATCTTATGTTATTGGCTCAAGATACGAAATCTTGTATTTGGTATCTATTAAGGTCAAAGAATTTTCTATTCAGATTTTTAAACTATAAATGAGTTTATTATTACTCATAAGTTCATTTTAGGATTTTTATTGGGTCATAAGTTTAATATCTATTTTACATTTGCTACTATATTCGTTTTACTAGTTATAAAAATTCATGGGGTTACAAAGTCAAATCAAGATTTTAGTTTCTATAAACTCAAATTTTTCTAACTAAAATATCGGTATAATTCAAATATTTAATTAAGAATTGGATGCTTAAGTATTGATTAGTTTTTTATCTTTTTGCATATTTTATAATTATAATGATTTATCTTTAAACTATTCTTTTATACCAATGAGTTCTAAAAATTATCATCTTTTATTGTAATTGAAATTTAAGGTCAACTATGATTATTTGTTGAGTTATTGACTCATGTTGCATAATTCTGTCCTAAGAATTATTTATTTTAATAATTAATAATCTTAAATTTTCTAATGCCACTTTAGATTTTTTTTAAAATATTAAAGATAAGTCGAAGATCATTATATTATTATTTAATAAGTGTATAATTTATTTTCTAATTACTAAACTTAAGGTAAAAGGATTCTTGGTGTTTTGAAATTTTATTAGTAAGGATTTTAATTTCTCTAACTATAATCATATTTATTTGTATTTTAATAATTTTTGACAATTGCAAAAAATTAAGAGTGATTTTTTCTACTTGTTATTATAGTTCTTTATGATTCTATATTATATTTTTAATAATTATTATAATCAAGTTATGTAAAATGACGGAGATTATATAATCATAAAGAACTATAATAAAAAGTCACAAAAGTCACTCTCGATTTTTCGTGATTTAATAATATTAAATAAAAACAAATTTGATCATAGATAAAAAGATTAGAATCTTACCAATAAAATTGCAAAACACAAAATATAAATTCCATAATCCTAACAATCAATGATCGATGATAAATCGATCGTTAATATAAATTTCAAAATCATTTTACCTTAAGTTAGTCATGAGAAAATAAATTCTACAATTGTTAAATAATGATACCATGATTTTCAAGTTGTCTCTAATAACTTAAAATTCTAAAAAAGTATTAGAAAATTTATTATTATCAATTATCAAAATAAATAATTCTTAGGACAAGATCCCATAGCTAGTACTGAAAACTAAACATGTGAATATAATCAACTTTAAATTTCAAGAGTAAATAAAGCTGTTAACCAATAAAGTCTATTGGTTGAAAATGATAACTTAAAGATAAACTACTAGGATTATAAATACGCGATAAGAATGAAAAAAAATCTATAACTAAGAATCTAGACTTCAAATAAAAATATGGATTACACCATAATTTTAGCTAGGAAATTTGGAGTATATAGGTGCTAAAACCCTGTTTTAGCCTATTGTGCCCAGAAATCCTTACTCGCATAAGGTAAAACTCTAAAAATATTTAATTGCATAAACTTTAAATTCATAATTTGAATTCATAAATAATCTAGAAATTTTGTAAAAACATTAAAATTTTTGGAAATAAAATTCTTATATAACTTATATACAAATACATATAAGACATAGTACTTGATGAATTAACTTATACTATAAGTTAAACAAGTATTAAATTAAGAGATATATGTATACATGGTGAGAAATTGTAGCAAAAAAACTAGTTGCTAATTCTTGGAATTTCTCCACGACAACTATCCCTTCAATTTGTAGAAATTGAACAACTTAGAGTCAAAGTGAAAATGACCCACAACAAATCATGAAGCTCCAAGAAAACAACTCCTTAAATGGTTAAAACAAGTTGATGAACTAGCTCTAAATTGTTCCCCAAAATCCTATGCTACAGCTGCTAGAGGGGGAGACAACATGCTTGAAAATTATACAACTTCCACCGTATATAGCCTTAGGTAATATAGGTAAAACTCAAGCTCACCAAGTTTGAAGAATTGACTCTTCAAGTTCTAATAAAAGCTCCTCAAATTGGCACATAAGTTGGTAATTATTGACTTAGAAATCTGATTTTCCAATACACACAAATCGATTGCTCATTCTTGGGAAAATATAGCAGCCACCTCTTCTTGAGCTCTCCATCGATACTTGCCCTAACAAATGAAACAAGTTGTGTTCAAATTGAAAATGACTTCATCCAAAAAGAGACATCTAAGCTACATATGAATTGAATGAAGAAGAAAACTTAACTTGCCAAAAACGGCTAGAATTCTTTCCCTAAATTCCTAAGAGTTGTTGCTGCATATAGGAGACAACATGCTTCAAAATCCTATAAGCTCCTAATAATTTCCATAAAATAAGTGATCCCATTCACACATATAAGCAGCAACAAGTTGTCTTTATAACTCATATAAATAAGTATAATGTACAACCCAACAAAGTCTTAGCAAGTTGCAAAATCAGCTATAGCTTTGGTCCTTAATTTCTGTAAATAATCAGCTAGGACATAAACATTGCACTACAAGTTGGATCTCATTTTCCATACGAAAATTCTCTAGAGTTACTAAGGAATTGACTAAGCTAACAGACTTTGACAATTGACCGAACAATCCCCAATGAAAACACATTAAATGGACACATAGGAAGCTACTTGTTGACTTGAAAATCTGCTAAACAAACACACATATAAACCGACTCTAAAGCCTCCAAAAATTGCAGATGTGAATTGAGGATTCTTTTAGTAGCCTTCACGTCCTAACCCTCCAACTTGCATAACAAAAACAGCTCTTATATAGTTTGTATAAATATGTACTACTAGCAATCAAACAAGCTTATTTATTTCCCCACTAACTTGACCTAAAAATTTAACCAACAAGTAAACAAACAGCCCTTATTCTCTCCCAAAAATTGAAAAAAAAAAAAAATAGAGCAACCTCTATTTTCCTAAGCTTCACCAAGAATAACTTACAAAGGAAACAAACAAAAACCACAACAAAACTTCACCTTCTCCCATAGCTAAAACTGTGACAGCTTCCAAGGAACAAAGACTCCTCTAGCTAAAACAAAACAAATTTCCAAATCCAATACTAAAGGTAAGAGAGTTCCAATTGAGTAAGTTGAATCTTAAACCATTTGAAACTCACCTCTAGCTTTTTAATTCTAGGATTAGTTCTTATCAAGGAGGAGTGCTAACTATCATCTTCCATATCAAATCAAGGTGATTCCTATTTCATCTCTAATTTCATATTTCATTCATGAACTCCTTACATGTCGGTTAGTGCATAGATATAGAGAATTTGACAAGTTGAATCATCCATGTATTAATGTAGTCCTTACAAGTTTGAATAAACTGTATGGTTATAACCATCACAAGCCAAAAGTAAACCCCACCAATGGAAAGTACACGAAAAATCCTATGAAATCGACTACTCATTTAATAAAAATGGATAAGAAACGGATTAAATATCACAAAAACAAAAAAAAAAAAATCCACTTATTACTGTTAGATTTTTCTAAAAAGTACAGTGTGTTATTATATTTTCACCATCTTAGAGATCTTACCTACTACAAACAACAACATCAATGGATTGTAACAGAAAAATCCTATGAAAACGACTATTTGTTTATCAAAAGAGTACTAGAAAAGAGTTAGATATTATAAAAACAAGTTTTGGTTAAAGCTGCCATGTATTTACTTGAAATTTACAAACATGTTTTATAAATTTGAACATCTTAATGTTTCTTTTCTTGAAAACAACACCATTACTAGAAAATACTCAAAGAGTACTATCAAATCGACTATATATACATTAAAATCAGACTAGAAATGAACAAGATATTGCAAAAACAAAAACTCACTAAGTGTTATCACAAACATGCACACACAAGCACTCAGTGAGCACTCCACAAGCATGCACACACAAGTACTTAGTGAGCACTCAAGAATGCATTCCATAGGCGTTCTATGAACGCTCTATGATCACTCCATAAGCGCACTATGTGCGCTCAATGAGCGTTCAATGGCCACTCTTGTTCTAGCTCTTAGAGCACTCAGTTTGTACACTTGATTTTTTTAAATACTTGATGTTATATGCACATATTTTAATATATGCATATATATATATATTCTTATGAACAAGTATATGTATAAAACTAGACTTATTCTATTTCTTTATCCTGTTTTATTTATTCTTTGTGACACCATTTTAGAAGCTTATAATACACATCAATAACTTAACTTAGATTAAAGCATTACTTATATACATGAATCCTCAATATTTATGAATATGTACAGTGATGGGAATAGTTTCATGGCCTCATCTATTGGTCTAGGAGTGAACAAAGATCAAGTGAAGAAGGACACGGGATGCAAGTTCAAGCCTGGAAGGAATTAGGATATGAAGACCCACGCAAATGCCAATCAACAATTGAAGATAGAAGTTACAACAGCTAAAGGCCGACTATTAAAGCTGGCAGTGTTGATGTCAATGCCGGTGGCCTTCTGCCCAAAAGCCGGTGGCGTTCATATATATCACAGTTGTAGAAGACAGCATGGTCGCCTCAGGTGATCAAGTTTCCAAGTACACCGACTCAAGGGACGGTGCATATCTTCAACATTGATGGCATTGAAACATAGGCTGGCGGCATACCTGGCCAGCTTTCGTCCCAGAGCACATATTTTCAATTATTTCATATTTATTTTATTTTGTTTGTTGGGTACTATTATATATACCCTTTTTCAATGACACTAGATAGCTTTTGGATATTTGAAAACCCTAGTTTGAGATTTTCTCTCAATTTTACTCTTATCAATCATTGTTTTTATTGTGGCGAGTTTTTGTTCTTACCAGTCATTCAGATTGTTTCGACCAAACCACTTTATCTTGTTTGTGTATAATATCAAACGAGAAAGAGTGTAGTTCAGTTTGATTCGGTGAGTTATATCCGTTATCAACACTGTTCATATCCTGTTTCTTTCACCAGAAATCCATATAATACAAAAACCTAAAATACAAATTATGCAAATTGTGATTTATTACATCTGGTGCATTTTAGGCATATCATAATTTGGTATCAAAGAAAATCCTAATTTTGTGGCACATCATATAGTTACTACTTGTTTATATTTCACTTATTACCTCGTTTTCTCCTCTGCATATTCGAGTTGTACATGACCTCCCACATAGACCGTATAGAACAACAATGTAGAAACAAAGCATTACTTTTCCTTCTACATGAGTCATGTATTGGCAGTGTAGGACACAAAACATCACTTATCCTTCTACACTCCCCTTGTAACCCACCCGTATAGATCTCAAAACCCATTTTCCTTTCCTTTCCAATAAACAAAACTCTAAGAACTACGCCATACATATTATAAACTTAAAAAGGAAAGAAAAATTTAGGTTCAGTAAACAATTAATACACATTAAACTTTGTGAACCAACTAATATGTTAGAAAAATAATCTAGCAATTAAAATAATAGAATGTAACCCTATAAATAATAGAAATTTCAAATTATGTAGACAGATAAAGTTGACAAACGAAGTAAATAATAAAGAAAATTTCCCTATCAAGGTAAGCACTAAAGAATGTAGATATAGATAGATTCTAATAGTCTGATTCCCTTAAATATAGATAAAAACGTATATTAGAAACAAGAGAAACACAATGAAAATAAATAATGGGTAATAAATATTAACTACCTTAAGGTAGATCTACTAAAGGACCACATAAATCATAACAGCTTAATAACAAAACGAGACTTAACATATTCTACAACATCTATTAGCAGTCATAGAATAAATAGAATTTACGGATAAATAAAATTAAATACTCAAAACAAGCTTTTTAATGCCTGTATGTATATGAAAATCCAAGTAGAAATGAATATTATAGGTTTAGTTAAAGATTACATGATAAAAAGTAACATCGTAAACTATTTAGATCACTTTTCATAAATAAAATCCATTAATACGAATTTCATATAAGAACTAGAAAATAGAAAACCTTATGAGCATCATTGACTAATCACATACTGATAACAGAGTTAGAAACGAATATAATAGACTTAGTTTATATTTACATAGTTAAAATTGAAATCTAAAGATTATAGTTAAAATTGAAATCTAAAGATTATAGGAAGACTTCTCCTACATAAAATGTATTGGTACAAATTTCATAACTTTACTGGGAGAATATAAACTTTATAAAATTTAAAGAATCTTAATTAGGTACACAAATATATCAGAATTAATAAAATTGAATTAGGACACTGAAAAGTGCAACTAGAAGCATTATACGAATAGCACATATAATAATGAATATATGTTATTTCATTTCATAGGATATATTAAGTCAAAGTTCTCAAATCCTAGGTATTTCCAAAAGTCGTATCAAACAAACAAGAATGCTTGGGTGAGGGAATTTTGATGATCTGCTATTTGCTTGTGTTTGCTACTGCTTGTTGTTATGTTGATTGTATTATCTGTTTGTTGAATGACTGATTGTTGTGGATGCTATCATCCACATGATCACTAGAAGAAATGGATAACTATAATCACTGGACTAAACTAATTGGATATACCCGTCGCATGTGATTAAAACCTTCTGTAGGAAATGTTTCGAAATTTGAAACTAAAAATTTTTTGAAATATATTTTCAAAGAACAAGACATGGAGAATCTCAAGCTACTCCTTATCCATTCTTTTTGAACGAATTTTTCCAAGTGAGTTTATGAAATAACCTGGGACATTTCTGAGACTTGTTTTAGCGGCAGATGTTGCTTGAGTTAGGAGCCACCTGCTGGATTCACCTTTATTGGGTAATGGTGAGTATTGGAGATAGATGTTACCTGAGTTAGGGTTTACCTGTCGAAATCACCTTTATAGGGTGATGGTCAGTTTCGACGGTAGATATTGCCTAAGTTGGGGTCTACTTGTTGATTCAACATTAATTAGTGATGATCAGTTTGATTCGCAATTATTGGTGATGGTCAGCTTAAAACATTAACCAACTTAGAATGCGTAGACGTTGGGGAATAGTTGCTTTTTACTAATGATGCGTAAGCGTTGAGTGAGTCTGGATGGACATAACCACCAGGCAGCTTCACTCGGGTAAAGCACAGTATTCTATGTGGGTAAGTATGGGAGACAGCTGATGTGTAGATAGCATAAATCTACATCGTCAATAGCTCTGGACTCCTATAGATGTATTGTTTGCATTCTTCACGTATGCGTTCATATTATGTGTAGATAGATTTGCATGAGTGTTTAATTAATGCTTGATAACTTGCGTGACCGATAGTAGTGAGTAATGAACCAACTAAGTTGTGTTTTGCTCACCCTCCAACAGTTTTTGTGCAGGTATAATGTTAGCTAAGATTGGGCTAGGAATGTGTGAAGAGAGCCCTTCCATCAAACTCATTGAAGTTAGAAAGTTAAATAACAGTGAACTTAGAATACAAATTAGATAAACTGTACAAACAATTGAGACTTTGTATTTTGTAGAATGAAACCCAATTTTATTATTTGGTGGGGGATCTCTATGTGATCTTAGTGAAATGTGAAAATTCAGATTCCCTTGTTTAGTTTTAATAATAGTATTATATGAATACATTTAACTAATGTATGAGAAATTAATAATTAATTAGAGTCTTATAATCTCTGACTTACAAAACGGTTCTCATATTACGAGTGCACATGTGTATGATAACTTTAGGATAATCCTACTAGGCCATTTTTGAAGTGTGACAGTAAAGGAATTTTTTATAATAAATTTATAATACAAACTTAAAAAGGCAAATATTCATGAAAAAAAAAGCCATTACTATTAATTACAAGTGTGTTAGATTTGCAAAAACGCATATAATATTGCTGTACTAATAACATCATATTAGTTATTATTATTAAATAAAAAATAAAGTAAATGTCCACTAGATATTTCTCTTATGCTTTATACAACATAAAATTGAAGGGAAACAGGAAAAAAAATAGACAAAACAAAATTACGAATTTTATTTAAAAAATACAGCGCTTAAAATTATATACTCAAAACACAATATTAGCTAGATTGTTTAGAAATCATATCTTGAAAATATAATTTCAACATTAAAAGTTTACCTTCAAGTGTCATAAACTAAAACACAATCTTTTAACAATAAAAAGTCATATCAAACTCGAAAAATTATATTTTTTATTTCCTTGTCTTATTAATTATCAAAGGGATGCTAATATATCAAGTGGAAAGAAAATTCTATGATCCTGTCATCATTATTCAATGGCTCATATTAAATCTAACCGTAATCAAATCATTAAAATAATTGATAGGATTATAAAAACTCTCCAAGCGGAAAGATGTAAGCTAATTAATTCTCTTCCCCTCACCTCAAGTGAGCGTTACTTCGGATATAAAAGTTTGAGATGGAGTGTGGAGAAAGTGACATTTTTCACTTCTCTCAAACTATTTGCACCTATACCTACTATCGTTAAAATACTTTTTAATTTCCCTCTCTAGCTACCTTTCTTATCTACTGCAGAGTTGGATTTATCTAGTTTCTCCTCAATCACTTTCTCAAACATCTCCTTGACCCTTTTATTTCATCGCGTCGCCTCACGGATTAATTCACCCGTATTCCCATGAAACTTTTTCATATGCATTTCTGGGTTTGTCATACATATGTTTTGTGTAGCCATAAAGTCACACTCACAATTGAATTTAATTAAAACTTCACACAATCAAACCAACAAAACGTATAATAAATATGTTTATATTTGATGCTTCAAACTTTCTAATTTTGTCCTGTAATGTGGAGCTGAATTAAGGATGGTATTTGATGATATCAGTAGGATTAGCAATATCTTTACATATAGCCCATGCCGTTCATTCCTTCAATTATGAATATAGCCCATCATCCATTTCTTTTTCTGATAAGGATTCCCAGTCGGATCGAAGAATATACCATGCTGTTCATGCCTTCAATTATGAATCAAGTTGCAATGATGCGTCATTGAGTATACTCTACCTCCTCCCGACTCGGCGGCTGAGACGTCAATGTTCTCCCTGGGCACACGACTTGTTTTTTTCAAACCCCACCCCACATTTGTCTGTATCTCGTTTGTAATTATACCAACCTCGAGCTATTATAATAGGGTCCCCACTGGATATTTTTTTTTTTTTAAGAGGAGTCCACATCGTTAATAGCGCTGAAAATTCAATAAAATATGTAATTAATTATTTAAACTTTAAAATTAATTAATTTAGCAAAGAGTTATTAGCACGAAAGGTCTTTTTGGGTACTAAATTGATTAATTTAATACACGATTTTAAAGTTTATGTACTAAATTGATCAATTTCAAAATTTAAGTGTAGTTTTATTTTATGTTGAATTCAAGTACCGTTCGCAACATTAACCCTATTTTAGGAAAAAACAAATGTTAAATTTGGTATCATTACTTTGCATTAAAATTCAATTTAATACCTAAACTTTAAATGGTCAATTTAATTAATGAAAATTTTCTATTTTATATTATTTTTACTAACACTATTTGCTCTATTTCCTAACTTGAAAAAAGCAGACAATGAATGATGGATTGTATTGGGAATATTAATAAAAATTTAATGATGTGCTACAATTTTCATTTGCAAACAAAACAAATTTTACTAAGGATGTAGTAAAAATATTTTTAAAAAATTTGATTGAATATTAAATAAACCTCTTTAAATTTTAAGTACTAAATTAAATTTGCATGTAAACTTTAGGTGGAAAATTTGACATTTACCCCTTCTTTTATGCTTTATAGAACACATAATTGAAGGGATATACTTAATGAAAAACTGTAAGCAAACTGAATTTTTTCCTCTTAAGCGAACTCATCTTTGGATATAGACAATTGAGATATCGTTTGTCGAGAGAAGATAAAATAAAGCTACATGTCTTCTCTCAACAATCTAAAACCTATCTTTTTTTTTTTTTTTTTGTATCTCACAAGATAAGATCACATGTCTCGTACTATTAGTATTTCCTAAAACTCTATTAAATATTATCACGTACTGTTTCTTTTTAAGAACTAGATAATGACAATGTCTTGTGAAACCACCTTTCTATATCTTTATTAAAATATTAATTGCCACATAGATGCACTTGGAAACTAGATACTCCCTACTCTCGTCCTTAAATGTGTTTATAATGTATTTCAATAGATGTACTTAAGAAGTTGCACTTTGCAAATTTAAATAATAAAGAACAAACTCAAAGATTGCATGTTCGCCAAGATTTTGGTTAAATTTAAATTGATCTAGCATTGAAGGTTCAAACTTAAAATTTAGTTGCTATTGTATGTGGTGTTTTGATCATCTAGAGCCCATTATAATCACTTGTAGTTTTTGTCTCTATAATCTTGATTACTTATATTTTTATTACTATGCCATGCATAAATGCATAAATAAAACTTATAGCAAAAGGCTATAAGTGCCTAAGCCTATCAATGAATTTTAGTTCATGATTCTTCAATGTATATTTAGAGAAAATGTTGCAAGTAGTCATACTAACAGTTTAAACTTCGATTTGGTAGTAAATATAACACTCAATAAGTTTAGTTGACTAATTAAAAAATAATATAATGTTATAATATAAAACTAAAAATATAATCTCTTAACATTTAGTTACTTGAAACTTGATTCCTTTCACTTCTTATTATTATAAAAGTACCAAATTATATGTTTCACCTTTCCTCTCCTCAAACTTGAGTAATGATATGGTTCAACGGTCCAACACAAGAATTCTTAGCAAAATCCACTAGTGTTGAAGAAGGAATTACAAGAGGATGCGTACAAGTGATTTCAAATCTCACACAACTCATAAACCCCCAAGACAACAAAACAACACATATATATTTTGCATAGAGGCAGACTTAAGAGTCAGAATCTGAAAAGTCATGTGTTTTCTTCATACGCCTGCATAACCAATAAATGTCTAAATTATGACTCTTAAATGTATAATAAATGAATAATAAATATATAGTCAAATATTCATTCATTGTTACAGAAATCGAGTCACAAACTTCAACACTTGCAATTACTCATTTGATATCTTTTCAACAAATCATCCAGAAATTCTAAGAAAATATTTCACAAGACCTAAATCAGTCATCTCATATTCTTTCATCATTGCCATTTTAAATTCATCTAACATGGATTGACTTGAACCTGTATAAATCAAGTCATTCACATACAAACACAAAATAAGGAAATCATTTCTACCTTCTTTTTTTATGTAAAGGGAAGGTTCATTTTGACTCCTCTGAAAACCATTTCTTTGGAAATAGCTATCAATTTTGCTATTCTATGTTTGTGGTGCCTGTTTTAATTGATACAGTGCCTTATGTAAGCCATACATCTTATTTTCTTTTCCTTTGATAATATATCCTTCAAGCTGTTCTACATAGACCTCCTCTTGCAATTCTCCATTTAAGAATGTTACTTTAACATCCAGTTAATATATTAGTAATTCCAATTGAGCTGTTAATGCAAGAACAATTCTTATGGTCTCCATCTATGCAACTAATGCAAATGTTTCATTGAAATCAATGCCTAGTTGTTGAGAATATCCCTTAGCAAAAGATGAGCTTTACGCTTCTAGATGGAACCATCTTCATTATATTTGGTCTTGCAAACCGAATTTAATCCAATCGCCTCCTTATTTTTTGGAAGGTCAAAAAGCTCCCAAGTATGATTCCTCTCAATGTGTGCCATTCCATCATCCATGGCTTTTATCTATATTTCTTCCTTTGCTACTTCCTAATATTTTTGTTGTTCACAAGAGAATAATGCAAATTAACATGATTCATAAATATCATGTAAAGAATGTACCTTTCTTATTAGACTTTTTTATTATGGATAAAATTCTTGTGTGCCTTATGGTGCTAATGTGCCAAGAGTATCAGGACTACTTTGTCTTGAACTTCATTGATGATCTGGCTACATAACATTAGATCCTGGAGGCAAAATTCTTTCCATAATTGGATATTTCTCTTTCCAATCCCATGCACTGTCTTCATCAAATATGACATCTCTTGATATAATCAACTCATTTTTCTTAGGATTGAAAAGATGATATCCTTTAGATTCATCACTATATCCAGCAAAAACATACTTTCCTCCTTTCTCATCAAATTTTTCTCTCTTCTGTGATGGAAAGAGAGAAAATGAAATACATCAAAAAATCTTCATATGATTAACTTGAGGTTTCCTTTTATGTCAAGCCTGATAAGGAGTTTTATTGAGCACTACTTTTGTAGGTGATCTATTCAATATATATACTGCAGTATTAACTACTTCTCCCCAATAGCTATTTGGAAGACCCTTCTGTGTGAGCATACTTCTAGCCATCTCCACTATAGTACGATTCTTTCTTTCAACAACATCATTTTGCTGTGGAATATGCCGTAAAATCAGTTGCCTTTTGATTCCAACATCTTGGCAATAATTTTGAAATTCGTTGGAGGGATATTCACCTCCATGATCAGTTCTCAGAATTTTTAACTTATAACAACTTTGCCTTTCTGCCATAGCTTTGATTTGAGAAAGTGGCAAATGCTTCTGACTTCTACTTTAGGAAATATATCTACATTATCATTGTATAATCATCAACAAATAAAATAAAGTACATATAGCCATTTAAGGATGGTGCTCTTGTTGATCCAAATAAATCAGAATGAACCAACTTTAATGGAGCTTTAACTCTGTATGATGTTTTTGGGAATGACAATCAATGTATTTAGCCATAAATGCATCCTTCACATACTTTCTCAGGAGACGAAATATTTGGCAACCCAATCACCATGTTTTTCTTTTTCAACAAATGAAGTCCCTTAAAATTCAAATGGTCATATCTCAAATGCCATAAGTGTGATTCATCATTTTTCACACTTTGTAGAGCATATTCTTCATTTAGAGGTATAGATAAAGGAAAAACTTTATTCATGCGCATCTCAACTTAAGCAACAAGGCAATTTTTCTTCTTACCAGTAACACACTACAAGAAATTTTGGCTTTAGAGACAAAAAATTCTATCTTTGAAAATGAAAAATCTGTCTCTAAAGACTTTCAAAGACAGATTTTTCGTCGTAAATTTCTGTTTCAAAAATCATCGTCGCTAATTCTTTTAGAAACAGATTTATTTTCCGTCGCAAATTTGCTACGGAATTTCTGTCGTAAATTTGTCCCTGTTTTATAATTAGATATTTTTAAATATCCAATTAGTAAATATTAAATAAAATTATTCTGTCGCAAATCTGTCTCTGATTCTAAGATAAATTATTAAAAAAAATACATATTTGCCTTTTATTTATCCTTCCCAAGAGGTCACCCATCATAGAATGCTACATACTAAGCACTTTTAATATTAAAGTTTCACAAGCACTAAACCGATAAACCAATTCATATCTTCATGAGTAAAGTTCCACTATTGTTTATTTAACAAATATCACAATTTATAATATTATAACTATAAAACATTTTACATATCTTTTATAATTTCATTTACCTATTTATTGTGGATTTTATTTAGTATTTTTTTAAAATAATATATAATATTAATATATACAATGTTTACATTTTATAACAATTATTTTAAATTATATATTTATTATAAATATATAATATTTTTCAGTAGTATATATAATTTTTTTCCAAATATGATATTATTATTTAAAAATATTATATATTTAATGATATATATTATATTATACTTTTTACGTTACTTTTTAATATTTTTATATTAACTTAATAAATTGCATATTTTTTAATGTGTTTTTTTTTATTCATTTTTGTTACACTTAATAAATTATAATATAATATAAACAATATAAAAATATATTTTTCATTAATATATTAATAAAATAATATATGATACCAATTTAAATATATTTAAACTAATTATTGTATATTATATTTTATTACTGAAATATACTATATTTTTACATAGTATATTATTTTTTACCCAAATATGTTATTATATTTTAAATAAAATATAGTATGTAAATATAAATTATGTAAGATATATATGATAAATTTTTTTATATAAAAAAACATATGAATAGTCATAATAAATATATAATAAAAAATTATAAATAATATGAATATATATTTTTTTATTAATATATTATTAAAAGATAATATGTTATTTATATATTTGTATATGTTTAAATATACTTAGTTTACATTTTATATTAATTATTTTATTTTACATATTTTATTATTGAAATATACTTTATTTTTAAGTAGTTTTTATGATTACTTGTATATAACATATTATATTATTATTATACACTATTTTATTAAGTTGTATAATTTGATTTTTTATATAAGTTATTATGCAAAAGAATATATAATAAGATATAAATATATATTTATATTTTAAGTACTATTTTTAACCTATGCTTTGTAATATATAAATATGTAATGTAATAATAAATTATTATAAATAAAAAAATATATAATTAGTTGTAAATAACTGATTATACATATTATAGTTATTATATAATAAAATTAATTTACAAATATAATATGTCCTTATTATATAATGCACATTTATATATATTAAATTAATATGTATAATTAAAACTAAATTTTAAACATAATTATTTATAATACATATATGTAATAATTTAATTTAGAGACAAATTTGCAACATAATTAAAAAAATAGAAATTGGCGCTAAAATAATTTATTTCCCTCTAAAATCAGAGACAAACTTGCAACGGAAAAATTTTCGTCACAAATCAATGTGTAATCTGTCGTAAATTCTGTCGCAAAAGCATATAAAAATTAGAAGATTATTCATAATTTATGTCATCACAAATTCGTCGCAAAGCTGTCTCTAATTCATTTTTTTAGACACAGAAATTTTTCCGTCGCTATTTTTTGTCTCTAAAGGCTAGTCTTCTAGTAGTGACAATGCACTAATCATTATCAAAATTCACCACATAAACTCTTTGAATAATTGGCCAACACTTAATAAATCCAGAGTCAATTTGGGGACAATGAACATCATAAATCAATTTAGAATACTCTTTTAGTACCTATAAAAATAGCTCCTTTTCCCATGATTTCATAAGTTTTACCATGTCCAAGCTTCACTTCAGATTTAAAGTTATCATCGAACTCTACAAATCGCTCCTTATTCCCGCTCATATGATTACTGCATCCACTATCAACATATCAAGTATTTTCAAATGATTTCAGCATTCATACAAGAATAAAATACCTTCTTATATGGATATATCAGAAAAAAATTGCATTTTTATCATCCTTGATATCCTTGTAATAACAATCCCTTTGAATTGATTGGGATTTCTATATTTTTTTCATCGAAAACGGAAATCCTTAGATTTGTGCCCAAATCTCTTGCATTTCTGCGTTGAGACAAATCATTTCTAAAACTGGATTCCTTCCTCTACTATCACCTTGGAAACTCTGATATCCCACACGTCGACAAGTAGTTAGAGCAACTTCCATTATTTTTGTTTTTATTTTGCCATCTCTTTGTTACCTATTAATATTAACCTTCGAATGGAAGGCCTACTTTAATTTTGTGTAAAAAAATCTACCCATACGCTTTTCATAGGCTTCTAACAATCCCATGAGCTCATCCAAAGACAATTGTGATATATCTTTGGATTCTTCAATAATGGCAATAATATGCTCAAATTTAACTATCATATTTCTCAAGACCTTTTCAACAATTCTCTTATCAGGAATTGTATGACTATAGCCTCTATTCTGATTATGAGAAGAACTCTTGTACCTCCTCATTATCTTTCATGAATAAATTATCAAACTCTCTCCATAGATTTTGGAGTTTATTTGATATGACTCTATCACGTCCTCCATACTGCTTCCTTAAAATTTCCCATGCGTCATGTGATAAGATTACACCCATAATTTGTGATAAAATTGATTGACTAAACCCTTGTTATATGAAAGACAATGCTTTTGCATTTTCATGACATTTTCTTTATGCTCTTTACATTGAGGTACTATCCAAGTTGCTTTTACCTCTAGACTAGCAATAACGGTTTCATAACATTCATCATAATATCCCAAAAATCTTGTGAGATAAATAATGTTCTCACCATAGTACTCTATATATTATATTTTTCATCTTAACAAGGAATACCTTGTTGGGAAAAACTGAATGTGGCATTCCTGCTTATTGATACCATAGTAATGGTATGTGTATATAGTGTTTGAGTGTTTGGGTATATTCTATAGTAAAAGGGGTTTGGCTCTGATACAAAAATATGTAGGGTGTAATAATATTAATTACAAGAAATCATAAGATGGAGGCGAGAGAGCAGTATAGACTAATACAGATTATTTCATTATATCATATATTGAAATTATTGTACAAATGGAAGGACATGAGTCCTTTTATAGATGCCAAAGTCAACTGCTATTGGAGGCAGTTACAAGAAGAGTTTAGGAAGCCGCAAAGTCAAAAAGAAAGCTTAAGTCAAAAAGACAGCTAATGAATTGGAAATGCTAGCTGCAAATGATCGTTACAAACTAACTCTAGCTTGGTAATGTTGTCTAATACTTCATTGCTTCACTTAACTTGACTTTGTTTTAGGTATAAACTATCAATCTCTGCCATTTCCTAATACTCAAATTGTGGGAATCTTTGCTTCTATGTGACTTAAAACTAACGTAGACATGGTGAATCATGTTCGTCTTCTATAGCCTAATCTATACCAAGAGATGATATGGGTAGAGCAAAAGAATTCGATTAAAAAAAAAAAAAAGAAAAACAGCATTCTTGAAATTTGAGTAGAATACTTAAGATAACAGTTGAAGGAGAGGGTTCACAGTTTTTGAAAGTAAACATGTTCCTCTATTGCAAAAGATTTGAGTATATCCTTAATATTGTAAAGAGTGAGTTGACTTATGGAAAGCCATGAGTTAAGCCATCTATCCACTTTGAAGTGTCGTATAAAGCAACTTGAAAATTGCAGCAAACAATCCATACTGGCGGAACCTAGGAACAATCGAAAGAAATAGTTCCATTGTTCATGAAGTCATAGTGAAAGCAAGAAGCATTTGCTCGAACCTTCCTATATTACCAATTATTATAAGTGGCTAATGCTTCGTACAAGTTGATATCGATGTTGTTATTGCTTAGGCTTGTGTAGACACTCCATTTCTACCCTTAAAGAGAAAAGGAAAAAACAAAAACTAAAAGTAGAAAATGAAAAAAAGATAATAGAAAAAAGTCTGGCAAATTGAAAACTAAAAAATTTAAAAAAAAAATGGAAAACTCCCCCTCTTTAGCCAAATAGGTTTATATAATTTGTAGATA